>OZ035836.1:1642647-1662647 GCA_964034765.1 Knipowitschia caucasica
TATGTATTTGTATTTGTTTGGATGGATGGGTTTCTGTCTCTCTCTGGTCTCTCTCTGGTCTCTCACTCTGGTCTCTCACTCTGGTCTCTCACTCTGGTCTCTCTCTGGTCTCTGTCTCTGGTTTCTCACTCTGGTCTCTCTCTGGTCTCTCTCTCTGGTCTCTCACTCTGGTCTCTCTCTCTGGTCTCTCTCTGGTCTCTCTCTCTCTGGTCTCTCTCTGGTCTCTCTCTCTCTGGTCTCTCTCTGGTCTCTCTTTCTGGTCTCTCTCTCTGGTCTCTCACTCTGGTCTCTCTCTCTGGTCTCTCTCTCTGGTCTCCCTCTGGTCTCCCTCTGGTCTCTCCCTCCGGTCTCCCTCCGGTCTCCCTCCGGTCTCCCTCTGGTCTCTCTCTCTGGTCTCTCCCTCCAATATCCCTCTGGTCTCCCTCTGGTCTCTTTCTGGTCTCCCTCTGGTCTCCCTCTGGTCTCTCTCTCTGGTCTCTCCCTCCGGTCTCCCTCCGGTCTCCCTCTGGTCTCCCTCCGGTCTCCCTCTGGTCTCATGATGATCCAGATATGCAGATATGTAGCAGACACACGTTCTCTCTCCTTTAATAACGCAGCCTTCTGTAGAAACATGTGTGAGACTGCAGTCTCCAGCAGCGAGTGTGTATTTACTCCTCCTAAACCCTCTAATTTCCTTATCAAAGTAGTGCCTGCAGTTTGGGAAATCTCTCCATTACAAACGTTTTTAAAAAAGCATGTCTAGACTTTGTAAGGTGAGGGGCGCACGCCGGATTGTGAGCAAAATCCGAGCCACGGGGCGAAGGTAAGAGAAAGGAGGAGATAGATTAACTCCAACAGATTAAAGCGTTTGTGAGCGATGCTAGAGGAGCACACAGGGTCAGACTCCATTTAAAGAACACTGTGCATTATTTATATGTTTTACTTTGGCTTTTTGAGCTTTAGGAATGTGAAAGATTAAAGAAAAGATGGAAACTGGGGCAGACATTAAATCGACCGCTCATGATTCTGGTGTTTGAGGCTGAACCTGATCCACTGGGCTCTGATTATAGTGCAACCACACTGTCTCTGCGCTCTATTGGAGTGTGTGTCTGTGTGTGTGTGTCTGTCTGTGTGTGTGTGTGTGTGTCTGTGTGTGTGTGTCTGTCTGTGTGTGTGTGAGTGTGTCTGTGTGTGTGTGTGTCTGTCTGTGTGTGTGTGAGTGTGTCTGTGTGTGTCTGTGTGTGAGTGTGTCTGTGTGTGTCTGTGTGTGTGTGTGTGTGTCTGTGTGTCTGTGTGTGTGTGTGTCCTTCATTCTATTCAGCAGTCCATCCAAAGCATTGTAGTGTGTGACGTATGTAAGAGGTTTTTAGGATCAGGGCTCGACGTTAACAGTTGTCCGTTAAAGTGCACTGTCTGAGCAAGTTTCCCGATCGGAAAGTGGTGTTTCACTTAAACCTATTCAGAAAGGGAGAGACCAGAGAGAGACCAGAGAGAGACCAGAGAGAGACCAGAGAGAGACCAGAGAGAGACCAGAGAGAGACCGGAGAGAGACCAGAGAGAGACCAGAGAGAGACCGGAGAGAGACCAGAGAGAGACCAGAGAGAGAGACCAGAGAGAGACCAGAGAGAGACCAGAGAGAGACCAGAGAGAGAGACCAGAGAGAGACCAGAGAGAGACCAGAGAGAGACCAGAGAGAGACCAGAGAGAGACCAGAGAGAGACCAGAGAGAGACCAGAGAGAGACCAGAGAGAGACCAGAGAGAGACCAGAGAGAGACCAGAGAGAGACCAGAGAGAGACCGGAGAGAGACCAGAGAGAGACCAGAGAGAGACCGGAGAGAGACCAGAAAGAGACCAGAGAGAGACCAGAGAGAGACCAGAGAGAGACCAGAGAGAGACCAGAGAGAGAGACCAGAGAGAGACCAGAGAGAGACCAGAGAGAAACCACAGAGAAACCACAGAGAAACCACAGAGAAACCACAGAGAGACCAGAGAGACGATGATCTGAATGGATGGATGATGTAGGCGGGGCTAAAGTCTCGCTGCCCCCGGATAAAGACCCTGAACCCAGAGAGGAGGTTGGTGCTGGACTCACCTGGGGGACCATCTTCTTGAAGGAGTCCATGATGCGCGAGCTCTTGGCCTCCTGGAAGTACGAGAAGCAGCCGGTGATGATGACCACGGCCGCCAGCACCACTCCCAGGTACAGCTGAGGAAGAGGAGGAAGAGGAGGAAGAGGAGGAGAACACACAGGTCACACTCAGCTTACATTCATCAGCCACAGAAAGAACTGCTGCTGAGATCTAAAGCATAACTAAGTGGTAGCTTTGCCCTAATTTCTAAATGTTGTCATTTTCTGCTCACTAAGAAAACAAAACGAAGCAATAAAGATACTTTGAGCCAGTCCTTTTCCCCAAACATTTTATTTTTCCACTGAAGAAGAAAAAGAAATCTCTAACATGCAATTGATCAAAGATAATTTATCATTAAGATTATTTACATTAGTTTACAATAAAACATCTGTAAAACTCACAATAAAACACGTGTTCTGAAATGATGAAACCTTTTGAAACTTTCCCACATCAACATTTATTCCATGTGAACAGTTGTGTTGGATCAAAACTTTTTCCTCAGCGTTGTCTTCAAACAGAAGCACCGTCTGTCACTCACCTCAGGCCAGTTTAAAGCAACGTTTAATGTGTGTTTTTGACCTTGTAGTGATGTGTGTGTACGAGGGGTCGGTGTCTCTGATCTCACAGAGCTCTACCCGTAAAGACAACGTGCTGATGATTGTTCTTGATTTTAAAATGTAAAAACAAAAGGTAAAATGTGCAAAAATATACACTTTATTACATAACAAATTGTTTTAGTACTTTCCATATTAGCATCATCAATACACTGTCATTACACTCACAGATTCAGACGTTAATGAGGCAGCGTGTGTGTCTTTTACTGAATCTGAATTCAGATTCAGATTCAGATTCATTTATTTGCCATTTGCAGTAAAACCACATTGGAAAAACTGTGCAAGACTACCCCGGTGTGCGCCAGACAGAGAAGAGGACACACACCAGAGCTCTTGCCACGGCTTGATATATTTTCAAAGCATAGACTGCAAATGAACAATACTGTGATAAACAGATCAATAGTTAAACTGGTGAAAGCACTGGTGTAACATAGCTGCATTAGCAACAGTTAGCCTGTTAGCAGCTAACGTTCTGTTACAGTTAGCCTGTTAGCAGCTAACGTTCTGTTACAGTTAGCCTGTTAGCAGCTAACGTTCTGTTACAGTTAGCCTGTTAGCAGCTAACGTTCTGTTACAGTTAGCCTGTTAGCAGCTAACGTTCTGTTACAGTTAGCTTGTAGTTAGCGGTGTGAAACATCAAACACATGGTTTGCTCTGGTTTAAACATGTTGCAGGTAAAGTTAATCATCTTAACCTTCGCATTAATCACTTTAGTAAACAACAAACATTGATGAGATTGTTCTGGGACATGTTTAACACAACAGTGTGAAACTAGAGTTAGCTTTATCTCTTTTTGACTGTTGACTGTTGCACTGAGCCAAAGCAATTTCCAAGTCTGTGACCTCCTGTTACTTACGTGGCAATAAAAATGATTCTGATTCTGATTCTGAGCTTTAGCTTTAGCTACATGACGTTAGGACACAAACGGCCAAGAAAATAAAAAGATTTTCCCACAGACTGTAGATATTTGATCACAGAGGAAAGAGAAATAGTGTTTTCAAAGAGAAAGCACCAAACTTACATTTCTCTGGATTTACTTTGAATCAACGAGGCCACGTCCATGTCTGTGCCTTCACCCTCAGCTGGAGTCTGCACCTGGTCTGGACCAGTCTGAAATGGTTTGGACCGGTTTGGACCAGAGGCAAACTCCAGGGGAATTTACTTCTTTATGTATTAATAGCTTTCTATGTAAGAAGCACTGAAGACCACAGATTATGTGTTTGAATTATTACTCACAGAATAATCTTCACTTACTGTTCTCATGTTAGTTAATACGTAAGCATTATAGAACACTACTTCATCACTACAAATAACATCTTTACTTACTTGGTATTAAAAGCCAAAGAAATATTTCAAGAAATTATGGTAACTACAATACACCAAAAATACATTGGTATTTCATGAGCATTGATGGGTCTGAAACTCCAGGTCAGTTTTTTAAAGAGGAACCATGTTTTTTACTACTACAATTACAAGGGTAGACATGTGTTCTTCTCATGGATCTATAATAATAACTGGATAGAGTATTACTAGCTTGTAGCTGTCCCACCCACGGCCACAGGGGGCGCTGTGGTACTGCAGACTAAATTCACGTGGGCTGCCCAGAAAAGGTCATATAGAACTCAATGTAAACTAAAACAGCTCGACCTCAGCTGACAGAGAACCTGACAGAGAACCTGACAGAGAACCTGACAGAGAACCTGACAGAGAACCTACAGAGAACCTGACAGAGAACCTGACAGAGAACCTGACAGAGAACCTACAGAGAACCTGACAGAGAACCTACAGAGAACCTACAGCTTTCATAAAGATCAGATTTTGTGTGGATGTTAGTGTCTCTTGTCGTCCTGAACTTTTTTCTTCTTAAATCCTTCAGTTTTCTTTAAATCCACACTTTACTGCCACAAACTCTGCTCCTTTCCTTCCCGCTCTGACTCCGCTCTACCGCTGCTCTGATTGGTCAGAGAGCGGCCGAGCCCCTCTGTGCACGTGCATGAGAGCCACACACTGCAGTGCCGGTCCTAGTCTTCAGGGGGCGCTGAGATCATGTTCAGGGACCACTTTACACTAAGCTTAATTGAAGAGTCTATTTGACCTCACATCTCACGGCTCACAGAGAGACCTTCTGGACAAACGTGTTTTGCTGGAACGTGGAGAAGTGAGCAGCATGTACTAAAACAACAACACAACAGTCCTCTTCTGACCCTGATCAAAAGTCTCCATTCCCAAGTTCTCAATAGCAAGTATTAATTCTTAACATCTGTGACAGCTTGGGGTCTCTCTCTCTGGTCTCTCTCTCTGGTCTCTCTCTGGTCCCTTTCTATGGTCTCTCTCTCTTATCTCTATCAGGTCTCTCTCTGGTCTCTCTCTGGTCTCTCTCTGGTCTCTCTCTGGTCTCTCTCTGGTCTCTCTCTGGTCTCTCTCTGGTCTCTCTCTGGTCTCTTTCTGGTCTCTCTCTGGTCTCTCTCTGGTCTCTCTCTGGTCTCTCTCTGGTCTCTCTCTGGTCTCTCTCTGGTCTCTCTCTGGTCTCTCTCTGGTCTCTCTTTCTGGTTTCTACCAGACCACAAACAAGAGGACCACTACCCACCCAAATGATAAAGCAAAATACACTAATACAAGTGAAATACACTATACAAATAAAAGATTCCTTCCTAACCACACCTCACATCTTAGCCATGCTGGATAACGGCGTGGATGAGGCTAACTATAATACTAGGATTGTTTTGAATGAGGGAACAATATTGTGACACAACTTTGCATCGCATGAGTCCTTCTCCAATCCAACAACCAACACTTTCTCCTTCACGTCAGTCAAACTGGATCCTGCTCGCTCTGTTTAGCTCCACACTGGGACCCTGCTTCAGAGAGAGGCAAGCGCTCAATTCTCCCGAGCTATTCCTGTCTTTAAACGCCTCATTCAGCGTCCATCCAAGTGAACAGCTGCTGCCTGCACACGCCGCACACCGACACGGGTCTTCAAAGTCTCTGCAAACACAGACCCTGCGCCTCTTCACTTTTAAACGCTGAGGATCCGTGGATCTGTGTTTTCCGCCTGTTAAACTTCAGCGCAGGTTTTTTGGAAGATGAAAGCGTTTAGCAGCGTGTCCCGCAGAAAGGAAACGTCTCCGAGGCAGAAAAGTTTGTTGTGGAGATTGGACAGTTTTCCACTTGAGCAAATCTTGCTTCTGTCGAGGAAGAAACCACAGAAGGAGGTGCAGAACCAGGTGGACATCACAGAGGACATCACAGAGGACAACTTATTGATATGTCACATACCTATGGGTCTAACGATCCTAACTCATTAGCATGTCATATACATATAAGTCAAACAATCCCAACTCAGGTCCTCCAGTGGACTCAACACCTGCAGAGGGTCAGTGAGGGGCTGGTGCTATGTGACTTGGGTGGCATCTCTGACTGCCACCCCCCTGACCCAGAAATGGATTAAGGGGTAGAAAATGGATGGATGGATGGATCCCAACTCATTAGCATATCACATACCTATAGGTCTAACGATCCTAACGCATTAACATGTCAGTGACCTATGGGTCTAACGAACCTAACTCATTAGCATGTCACATACATATAAGTCAAACGATCCTAACTCATTAGCATGTCACAAACCTATAGATCTAACAATCCTAACTCAGTAGCACGTCACTGACCTATAGGTCTAACGATCCTAACTCATTCACATGTCACAGACCTATAGGTCTAGCGCTCCTAACTCATTAGCATGTCACACACCTATAGGTCTAACGATCCTAACTCATTAGCATGTCACAGACCTATAGGTTTAGCACTCCTAACTCATTAGCATGTCACAGACCTATAGGTCTAACGATCCTAACTCATTAGCACATCACTGACCTTATCTATAGTTAGGGCGTTGTTTTTGGACAAGCCTTTTAGACCCTGAGATTTCATTCCCTTGAAAAAGTTTTTTGGATTAAGGACGAAACGTCGGGAAATCCTGCTGAGAAGTACAGATGAGAAACCTTCCTTTGACTAATCCCTGTACGACTGAGAGCTTACACTAAGCAGAGAAAGAAGGAAATAAGACTCAGAATCACACGCCAAACAGTCTATTATTTAAGATAATAGATCTTGAAATTGAAAAAATAAGTCAGTAATAAGATGGTAAAATAGAATAAAATAAAATAAAAATCCATACCAGACAATAGTAGGTTAGCAATGTTATTACCTCGAGGGACTTTTCAAAACATGTCCTTGACAAGTATTCATCAAAAAATATCAAGGTAAACATCTCTAACCTGCTCTTCTCTGGTATAGAAGAAACAAAATACTTTTAAATCTACAAAGAAGACAAGATTAATCTGTGGCGCCTTTATCCCCACCGCTGTCACACTGTACAATAAGTCACTTTAAAGTATCTGTACTCATGTCTGAGATATCTGTACTCATGTCTCAGGTGTCTAGCACCTCTATCTGTACTCATGTCTCAGGTATCTGTACTCATGTCTCAGGTATCTGTACTCATGTCTCAGGTATCTGTACTCATTTCTCAAGTATCTAGCACCTGTATCTGTACTCATGTCTCAGGAATCTAGCACCTGTATCTGTACTCATTTCTCAAGTATCTAGCACCTGTATCTGTACTCATGTCTCAGGAATCTAGCACCTGTATCTGTACTCATGTCTCAGATATCTGTACTCATGTCTCAGGTGTCTAGCACCTGTATCTGTACTCATGTCTCAGGAATCTAGCACCTGTATCTGTACTCATGTCTCAGGTATCTAGCACCTGTATCTGTATCGTCAGTATCTAGCACCTGTATCTGTACTCATGTCACGGGTATCTGTACTCATGTCTCAGGTATCTAGCACCTGTATCTGTACTCATGTCTCAGGTGTCTAGCACCTGTATCTGTACTCATGTCTCAGGTATCTGTACTCATGTCTCAGGTATCTAGCACCTGTATCTGTATCGTCAGTATCTAGCACCTGTATCTGTACTCATGTCTCGGGTATCTAGCACCTGTATCTGTACTCATGTCTCAGGTATCTAGCACCTGTATCTGTATCGTCAGTATCTAGCACCTGTATCTGTACTCATGTCTCAGGTATCTAGCACCTGTATCTGTATCGTCAGTATCTAGCACCTGTATCTGTACACATGTCTCAGGTATCTAGCACCTGTATCTGTATCGTGCGTCCTATAACATGTCGACCTCCAGAGTCAGGGCCCTCCACACGCTCTGAGGTGAGGACCCAGCGGACGCTGCACTCTGAACGATGGTGTCCCCAGGTACAGCTCTCACGCCTGAACGATAGTGTCCACAGGTACAGCTCTCACGCCTGAACGATGGTGTCCCCAGGTACAGCTCTCACGCCTGAACGATAGTGTCCACAGGTACAGCTCTCACGCCTGAACGATAGTGTCCCCAGGTACAGCTCTCACGCCTGAACGATAGTGTCCCCAGGTACAGCTCTCACGCCTGAACGATGGTGTCCCCTGGTACAGCTCTCACGCCTGAACGATAGTGTCCCCTGGTACAGCTCTCACGCCTGAACGATAGTGTCCACAGGTACAGCTCTCACGCCTGAACGATAGTGTCCCCTGGTACAGCTCTCACGCCTGAACGATAGTGTCCACAGGTACAGCTCTCACGCCTGAACGATAGTGTCCCCAGGTACAGCTCTCACGCCTGAACGATAGTGTCCCCTGGTACAGCTCTCACGCCTGAACGATAGTGTCCCCTGGTACAGCTCTCACGCCTGAACGATGGTGTCCCCTGGTACAGCTCTCACGCCTGAACGATAGTGTCCCCAGGTACAGCTCTCACGCCTGAACGATGGTGTCCCCTGGTACAGCTCTCACTAATCACAGTTGTTTTGACTCTTTGCTCCACTCCGAGCAGAGGCCACCAACCAGCTTCCATGTCTTGTTTGTGAACGTATAATCCAGATTTAATCCATGTGACAGGGGAGCGGCCAATCAGATCGTAGCTGGCCCTCGTCCGCCGCACAGACACCACGCCACGACTTTGATAGGAGCCGTTTCAGCGCAGACTGGAGTAAAAGCCGGGTTGGATCCTCGTTGGTTCCACCTGTCTCTCTACGATCCATCATAAGAAAACTTAGCACAACATGTTTTTTATCTCCCGTCTTAAAAAGCATTCTGCTGTTGTGTTTTCTCCGGGCAGCGCTGCTTCTCTCGCCATCTGCTCAGACGTAAAGCCACATCTGTCCACATCAATAACATCTTTAAGTAAAACTGTGTTTCTACGTAAGCAGCCATCGCCACCGCTGCCTCGGTTCCTGATGTACTTGTGGAGCGTGTAAATCTGCGGCGTTTAAACGATACCATGGACCTGAGCTTTAAGAAGTTATACAGACGCTAACATGGATTTAACCACAGCAGATTACAGACGCAGAGAGAGCAGGATTATACCAGTGTTGATATCGTCCTGAGAAGTCTCAATATGTTCTTAATCCAACGCCTTGAACAGAAGTGTTTTATTGACGGACTGAGCTGGACACAAACGTGATTCTGTTTCATGAACACATTTAGTTTGTCTCTTTAACTGCACTGGAAACAGTACTTCCATTCTTTATCTTCTTACAACTTGTTCATAACTCGAGCCAAAGCACATTCCTAGTTTGTGACTTCCTGTTTCTTACAACAGAAATAAAATTATTCTTTCCTGTCAGAAAACATGTCTTAACATCTTTTGTGGATTGGTTGATTTAGGGCTGTTCTGTTTCTCCTAAATCTTTATACACAGCTTTGTAAACGTGTCGTTAGTTTTCCTCACGCAGAGGTGTTTAGGTGAACAGTAGGAGTTCCTCACACAGAGGTGAACAGTAGGAGTTCCTCACACAGAGGTGAACAGTAGGAGTTCCTCACACAGAGGTGAACAGTAGGAGTTCCTCACACAGAGGTGAACAGTAGGAGTTCCTCACACAGAGGTGTTTAGGTGAACAGTAGGAGTTCCTCACACAGAGGTGAACAGTAGGAGTTCCTCACACAGAGGTGAACAGTAGGAGTTCCTCACACAGAGGTGAACAGTAGGAGTTCCTCACACAGAGGTGAACAGTAGGAGTTCCTCACACAGAGGTGAACAGTAGGAGTTCCTCACACAGAGGTGATTATGTGAACAGTAGGTGAACAGTCCTTACGTTGTCGTTGACCGGCTCGTCCTCTGTTGCCACTTGGATGCCGAAAGCGAAGAAGCAGAGGAAGGCCCCGATCCAGAGCAGGATGGAGAAGCCTCCGAACAGCTGCCTGCAGAACTTGATCCACTCTGGGGTCGTGGGGGGCGGAGTCAGGGCGTTAGGACCGTCACGAGCCAGGACCTCCGCCGCTTTGGCGTTGGTCAGGCCCTGAAGAAGAGAAGGGACATGGGGGATTAATTACACATTACTGACTCAAATCAAGATCGTTTGTCATTCTTAAGATGTATTTTGTTGTTGTTTATTCAGTTTTATTGTTCATGAAGGACTTGGATAAATGCAGCTTTTGTGATTCGTAAATCCAGACTCATTTATTATCATTATTCATAAGGTCTTTGTGCAAAATGATTCTTTACCAGATTATTCTGATTATGTTTAGTTCCAGATGTTCTGAAACAACCATCGGGTTCCAACTGGTCATTTACAAATGAAAGTCTTTTTTTTCAGGCTGTAATTAACCATTATTGGATCATGCAACAGCCCCACTGTGCCATAAAACCTCCACATCTGCTCAAAACGCTGCAGCTCGAGTCCAGACTACAACCAGGAAGTAGAATTACATTAGTCCTGACCAGAACCAGGAAGTAGAATTACATTAGTCCTGACCAGAACCAGGAAGTAGAATTACATTAGTCCTGACTAGAACCAGGAAGTATCATCACATTAGTCCAGACTAGAACCAGGAAGTATCATCACATTAGTCCAGACTAGAACCAGGAAGTATCATCACATTAGTCCTGACTAGAACCAGGAAGTATCATCACATTAGTCCTGACTAGAACCAGGAAGTATCATCACATTAGTCCTGACTAGAACCAGGAAGTATCATCACATTAGTCCTGACTAGAACCAGGAAGTATCATCACATTAGTCCAGACTAGAACCAGGAAGTATCATCACATTAGTCCAGACTAGAACCAGGAAGTATCATCACATTAGTCCAGACTAGAACCAGGAAGTATCATCACATTAGTCCTGGTCTCAGGTCTCTGCTTCTCGTGGCTCAGAGACTAGACTTAAATGCAGCTCTGTCTCTCCATGGAGCACAGGGACTGGACTCCTGCTGCGACTCTGAGGAGCAAAGGGACTGGACTCCTGCTGGGACTCTGAGGAGCACAGGGACTGGACTCCTGCTGGGACTCTGAGGAGCACAGGGACTGGCCTCCTGCTGGGACTCTGAGGAGCACAGGGACTGAACATGAGGAGGCAGATTATGTATTTCTCTATTAGCTTCTTTCAGCTGTTCTCAGTCTGAGCCCAGCACTTTAATCTTGTGTTGAAGCTGTTTTTCTCAGTTTCAGTGATGATTGTTTCGCCTGCTGCACACTGGGGACTCTTGTGCATGTATTGCATAAGAGTCCCCATGTATTCCAAAATGGTTGAACTGCAAATGGCAAACAGCCTGTATCTGTGACATGGTTGAAAAACTCACAAAACCACCTTTAAAAGTAGCATTGTGCACATTATAACAGCGCCTCCATCTGCTCCTCAGCCTCTCATCGATATCCAATACCTGGCTCTTTAACGTCTGGAGAAAGGACATTTCTAAAGCCACGTCTGGCCCTAATCCCGCGGTCACGCTAGCTGCTCTCGTGCTACACAAAGGCAGATAAACTCCACAATCCCCGTGGTTACACCTGCTCCGATACGGCCCCAGTCTCAGGCCTTATCTCTGCAGAGGACCAGGGAAACGGCGGCTCGGTGCCCGCGCTCGCTATCGCTACATCTGTGAGGGACCGGAGCACTGTTAGCATTGTACACAGGCGCACGGCAGAAAGGAGCTTATTCTGTAATGTTGATGAAGCGGCGATAAGTTTCATATCCAAAATCCACTTTCATAAAGACAGATATGTGTTAACGTGTCATCAATCACTTTGGACTTTTGCAGCCAAAAGGTTTTTATAAGAGACAGGAGCCGCGGAGAAATATGATCCAGAGAAATAATAGAAAACTGAATCATGAGCAGAGTTTTCTTCACAAAGTTTGATTCCTGTATGAGTATTGTCCTGCATTCAAGGCCTATGAAAATGCCAGTTTCACCTACCACCTATCCCCGCCCATGTTGCTGCACTTATATTTAGAGATTTGTTTAACAGTGGTCCCTGATTTAAAGTTGGGGTGATGTGCTCTAAAAAACACACTCACACAATAAGGTCAATTCTCTCAGCAGCTGTAGGTTTAGAGGCTGTAAAACCAACAGAGAGAGACCAGAGAGAAACCAGAGAGAGACCAGAGAGAGACCAGAGAGAGACCAGAGAGAGACCAGAGAGAGACCAGAGAGAGAGACCAGAGAGAGAGAGACCAGAGAGAGACCAGAGAGAGACCAGAGAGAGAGACCAGAGAGAGACCAGAGAGAGACCAAGAGAGAGAGACCAGAGAGAGACCAGAGAGGGACCAGAGAGAGAGACCAGAGAGAGACCAGAGAGAGACCAGAGAGAGAGACCAGAGAGAGACCAGAGAGAGACCAGAGAGAGAGACCAGAGAGAGACCAGAGAGAGACCAGAGAGAGACCAGAGAGAGAGACCAGAGAGAGACCAGAGAGAGACCAGAGAGAGAGAGACCAGAGAGAGACCAGAGAGGGACCAGAGAGAGAGACCAGAGAGAGACCAGAGAGAGACCAGAGAGAGACCAGAGAGAGACCAGAGAGAGACCAGAGAGAGAGACCAGAGAGAGACCAGAGAGAGACCAGAGAGAGAGACCAGAGAGAGACCAGAGAGAGACCAGAGAGAGAGACCAGAGAGAGACCAGAGAGAGACCAGAGAGAGACCAGAGAGAGAGACCAGAGAGAGACCAGAGAGAGACCAGAGAGAGACCAGAGAGAGAGACCAGAGAGAGACCAGAGAGAGACCAGAGAGAGAGACCAGAGAGAGACCAGAGAGAGACCAGAGAGAGAGACCAGAGAGAGAGACCAAAGAGAGACCAGAGAGGGACCAGAGAGAGACCAGAGAGAGAGACCAGAGAGAGACCAGAGAGAGAGACCAGAGAGAGACCAGAGAGAGACCAGAGAGAGAGACCAGAGAGAGAGCAGAGAGAGACCAGAGAGAGAGACCAGAGAGAGAGCAGAGAGAGACCAGAGAGAGACCAGAGAGAGAGACCAGAGAGAGAGCAGAGAGAGACCAGAGAGAGACCAGAGAGAGAGACCAGAGAGAGAGCAGAGAGAGACCAGAGAGAGACCAGAGAGAGAGACCAGAGAGAGACCAGAGAGAGACCAGAGAGAGAGACCAGAGAGAGACCAGAGAGAGACCAGAGAGAGAGAGAGAGACCAGAGAGAGAGACCAGAGAGAGACCAGAGAGAGAGACCAGAGAGAGAGACCAGAGAGAGACCAGAGAGAGAGACCAGAGAGAGACCAGAGAGAGAGACCAGAGAGAGACCAGAGAGAGACCAGAGACCAGAGAGAGACCAGAGAGAGACCCAGAGAGAGAGACCAGAGAGAGAGACCAGAGAGAGACCAGAGAGGGACCAGAGAGAGACCAGAGAGGGACCAGAGAGAGACCAGAGAGAGAGGCCAGAGAGAGACCAGAGAGAGACCAGAGAGGGACCAGAGAGAGACCAGAGAGAGACCAGAGAGAGAGACCAAAGAGAGACCAGAGAGGGACCAGAGAGAGACCAGAGAGAGAGACCAGAGAGAGACCAGAGAGAGACCAGAGAGAGACCAGAGAGAGACCAGAGAGGGACCAGAGAGGGACCAGAGAGAGACCAGAGAGAGAGGCCAGAGAGAGGCCAGAGAGAGACCAGAGAGGGACCAGAGAGAGACCAGAGAGAGACCAGAGAGAGACCAGAGAGAGACCAGAGAGGGACCAGAGAGAGACCAGAGAGAGACCAGAGAGAGACCAGAGCGGGACCAGAGAGAGACCAGAGAGAGACCAGAGAGAGACCAGAGAGGGACCAGAGAGAGACCAGAGAGGGACCAGAGAGAGACCAGAGAGGGACCAGAGAGAGAGACCAGAGAGAGAGACCAAACTAATCACCTGAGGTCCCATTGCTCTCCGTGTCTTGTCTGTAAATAGTGTCTGTATGTTTTTACTAACTAACCAGCAGGAGTCTGCAGGTGGACTTTAGCCTAAGGCTATAATTTGTTCATTAATATGTATTGTTCCTTTCTCAAACAAATAAATTTGTGATAATATTTGTGAACAATTAAGTGAAAGCCGTGTGTTCCGTGAGCTGCAGACTGAGTCACCCTGATGCCCCGCAGATTCACACCTCTTTATTTGCAGTATTAGTGAGGATTTGTGCTCTTTACCGTCTTCGCCAGCGTCTGTGATGGTAACGGCCTCCATAAAGCACTTCCTGTGGCTTTACGGCCCATCGGCTCAGGAGGGAGGGCCCCGCGGTTTTACGAGGTGCCGCACTTTGAAATGGCCCACTCAAGAGCAGTGGAAATGGGCTGGACTTTGGTAATGAGGTCCCGCGGCGGAGTCCCAGGCCCCGGACCAGACTCACACTGCTCTAAAAGACAGTAGTTTGTGGGGATGACTCGCTATTCTGGATAATGAAGGCAAATGTTGAGCTGGTGTATGTCCAGGCTGCAGTCTCCTGTTGAGGCCAAACACAATCTTCACAGGTGCAATAACTACTACTGTAGCCACAGCTGCCCTGGGGCACATTGACAGGAGCGAGCTGTGCCATCGGCCCTTCCCACCACACACCAGACTCATTCTAATGTGGTGGAAGTGTCTTGCCTAAGGACACAACCACAGTTTGGCACTTTACAGCCACAGCCGCCCCACTGTGGCATCTCTCTCTCTGGTCTCTCTCTGGTCTCTCTCTGGTCTCTCTCTCTGGTCTCTCTCTGGTCTCTCTCTCTGGTCTCTCTCTGGTCTCTCTCTGGTCTCTCTCTGGTCTCTCTCTCTGGTCTCTCTCTGGTCTCTCTCTCTGGTCTCTCTCTGGTCTCTCTCTGGTCTCTCTCTCTGGTCTCTCTCTGGTCTCTCTCTGGTCTCTCTCTGGTCTCTCTCTGGTCTCTCTCTCTGGTCTCTCTCTGCTCTCTCTCTGGTCTCTCTCTGGTCTCTCTCTGGTCTCTCTCTGGTCTCTCTCTGGTCTCTCTCTGGTCTCTCTCTGGTCTCTCTCTGGTCTCTCTCTGGTCTCTCTCTGGTCTCTCTCACACTATGAGCCACAGGTACAGGTCCCTATGTCAAAGGAAGTATAGGTACAGGGCCTCATTGTGTTTTTATCTTATTACTTATTTATATACATTTTTATTTATTAGCATTAGAACTCCAAGAGCAGTCAGTTTGACGGCTTTTCGTTTTGAAAGTGTCGTGTGTCATCTTTATCTGAACAGTATGAGATTATCTGTGAGTCATTCTTCCTTGGACTCGAACAGTCGTTTTGACTGCTCCGTTCATTTGGACCTGTTTGGTTCTGCATCTCAGTGGGACCTCATACGTCATATAAACTTAAACAAGTCCAAAATAATCACAGGTCATTAAAATAGTAAAGAAAAAGATCCTTCAGTTGTTGCAGAAACAGAACATTGTCAGAGAAGAAGAAGAACATGTTCAGTCCTGACTCTGGGACCAGCGGGAGGCCAGTCCCTGTGCTCCTCAGAGTCCCAGCAGGAGTCCAGTCCCTGTGCTCCTCAGAGTCCCAGCAGGAGGCCGGTCCCTGTGCTCCTCAGAGTCCCAGCAGGAGGCCAGTCCCTGTGCTCCTCAGAGTCCCAGCAGGAGTCCAGTCCCTGTGCTCCTCAGAGTCCCAGCAGGAGGCCAGTCCCTGTGCTCCTCAGAGTCCCAGCAGGAGTCCAGTCCCTGTGCTCCTCAGAGTCCCAGCAGGAGGCCAGTCCCTGTGCTCCTCAGAGTCCCAGCAGGAGTCCAGTCCCTGTGCTCCTCAGAGTCCCAGCAGGAGGCCAGTCCCTGTGCTCCTCACATGTACCTGTTGCTTATATTATATTCAGCTAAAATCTCGGGGGAGAAGTTAAAGGCGACTTTCACTTAACGTTTACAGAAAAACAAAACACACTTCAATCTATTCCTCGTTATGAGACATTAGTCGTGTTTTGCCGCTCGCCGCTGGTCGTTTATCTCCTCATTACTCGCATTCGGCCTCGTACCTGTGCTAGGTCCAGGCCGTACCGCTGCGCCAGGTCATCAGGCTTCAGTCTGTGGTCGTCCTGAGGGAAAAAACACCGTAATTATTATTGTGGACATGAAAACAGCAATTACAGCAGATGAACCACATCACCGCAAAGAGAGGGGGGAGAGAGAGGGGGAGAGAGGGGAGAGAGAGAGAGGGGGGAGAGGGGGGAGAGGGGGAGAGGAGAGGGAGGGGGGAGAGGGGGAGGGGTGAGAGAGAGGGGGGAGAGAGGGGAGAGGAGAGAGAGGGGGGAGAGGGGGAGAGGGGGAGAGAGAGGGGGAGAGAGAGGGGAGGGAGGGAGAGGGGGAGGGGGGAGAGAGGAGGGAGAGAGAGGGAGGGGGGAAGAGAGAGGGGAGAGAGAGAGAGGGGGGAGAGGGGGAGAGAGAGGGGAGAGAGAGGGAGGGGGGAGAGGGGGAGGGGGGGGGGAGAGAGGGGAGAGAGAGGGAGGGGGGAGAGAGAGGGGGGAGAGAGAGGGGGAGAGAGAGAGGGGAGAGAGAGGGGAGAGAGAGGGGAGAGAGAGGGGGGAGAGAGAGGGGGAGAGAGAGGGGGAGAGAGGGAGGGGGGAGAGGGGGAGGGGGGAGAGAGAGGGGAGAGAGAGGGGAGAGAGAGGGGAGAGAGAGGGGAGAGAGAGGGGAGAGAGAGAGGGGGAGGGAGAGGGGAGGGAGAGGGGAGGGAGAGGGGGGAGAAAGAGAGGGGAGAGAGAGGGGAGAGAGAGGGGGAGGGAGAGGGGGAGAGAGAGAGGGGGGAGAGAGGAGGGGGAGAGAGGGGAGAGAGAGAGGGGGAGGAGAGGGGGAGAGAGAGGGGAGAGAGAGGGGAGAGAGAGGGGGAGAGAGAGGGGGAGAGAGGGGAGAGAGAGGGGAGAGAGAGGGGAGAGAGGGGAGAGAGAGGGAGAGAGAGGGGGAGAAAGAGGGGGAGAGGGGGAGGGGGAGAGAGAGGGGGAGGGAGAGGGGGGGGCGGTAGAGAGGAGGGACAGGGGAGAAAGAGCAGAGAAAGGGGGAGAGACAGCGTTACAGGGGCCTGATGACAACAGGGGCCTGATGACAGTGTTACAGGGGCCTGATGACAGCGTTACAGGGGCCTGATGAC
Source organism: Knipowitschia caucasica (assembly GCA_964034765.1). NCBI lineage: Eukaryota > Metazoa > Chordata > Actinopteri > Gobiiformes > Gobiidae > Knipowitschia > Knipowitschia caucasica. The sequence continues at coordinate 1,659,724 of OZ035836.1, forward strand.
AGCGTTACAGGGGCCTGATGACAGCGTTACAGGGGCCTGATGACAGTCGTTACAGGGGCCTGATGACAGTGTTACAGGGGCCTGATGACAGTGTTACAGGGGCCTGGATGACAGCGTTACAGGGGCCTGATGACAGCGGTTACGGGGGCCTGATGACAGCGTATACAGGGGCCTGATGACAGCGTTACAGGGGCCTGATGACAGTGTTACAGGGGCCTGATGACAGTGTTACAGGGGCCTGATGACAACAGGGGCCTGATGACAGTGTTACAGGGGCCTGATGACAGCGTTACAGGGGCCTGATGACAGCGTTACAGGGGCCTGATGACAGCGTTACAGGGGCCTGATGACAGCGTTACAGGGGCCTGATGACAGTGTTACAGGGGCCTGATGACAGTGTTACAGGGGCCTGATGACAGCGTTACAGGGGCCTGATGACAGCGTTACAGGGGCCTGATGACAGCGTTACAGGGGCCTGATGACAGCGTTACAGGGGCCTGATGACAGTGTTACAGGGAGCCAGATGGCAGCGTTACTGATGTTACAGGGGGCTTGATGCCCTGATGACAGGGGTTGACAGCGTTACAGGGGGGCCTGATGACGTTACAGGGGCGTTTACAGGGGGCCTGATGACAGCGTTACAGGGGCCTGATGACAGCGTTACAGGGGCCTGATGACAGCGTTACAGGGGCCTGATGACAGCGTTACAGGGGCCTGATGACAGCGTTACAGGGCCTGGTGACAGCGTTACAGGGCCTGATGACAGCGTTACAGGGGCCTGATGACAGCGTTACATGGGGCCTGATGACAGCGTTACAGGGGCCTGATTGACAGCGTTACAGGGGCCTGGTGACAGCGTTACAGGGGCCTGATGACAACAGGGCCTGATGACAGCGTTACAGGGCCTGATGACAGCGTTACAGGGCCTGATGACAGCGTTACAGGGGCCTGATGACAGCGTTACAGGGGCCTGATGACAGCGTTACAGGGCCTGATGACAGCGTTACAGGGGCCTGATGACAGTGTTACAGGGCCTGATGACAGCGTTACAGGGGCCTGATGACAGCGTTACAGGGGCCTGATGACAGTGTTACAGGGCCTGATGACAGTGTTACAGGGGCCTGATGACAGCGTTACAGGGGCCTGTTGACAGCGTTACAGGGGGCCTGATGACAACAGGGGCCTGATGACAGCGTTACAGGGCCTGATGACAGCGTTACAGGGGCCTGATGACAGCGTTACAGGGGCCTGATGACAGCGTTACAGGGCCTGATGACAGCGTTACAGGGCCTGATGACAGCGTTACAGGGGCCTGATGACAGCGTTACAGGGGCCTGATGACAGCGTTACAGGGGCTGATGACAGCGTTACAGGGGCCTGATGACAGCGTTACAGGGGCTGATGACAGCGTTACAGGGCCTGATGACAGCGTTACAGGGGCCTGATGACAGCGTTACAGGGGCCTGATGACAGCGTTACAGGGGCCTGATGACAGCGTTACAGGGGCCTGATGACAGCGTTACAGGGGCTGATGACAGCGTTACAGGGGCCTGATGACAGCGTTACAGGGGCCTGATGACAGCGTTACAGGGGCCTGATGACAGCGTTACAGGGGCCTGATGACAGCGTTACAGGGGCCTGATGACAGCGTTACAGGGCCTGATGACAGCGTTACAGGGGCCTGATGACAGCGTTACAGGGGCCTGATGACAGCGTTACAGGGGCCTGATGACAGCGTTACAGGGCCTGATGACAGCGTTACAGGGGCCTGATGACAGCGTTACAGGGGCCTGATGACAGCGTTACAGGGGCCTGATGACAGCGTTACAGGGGCCTGATGACAGCGTTACAGGGGCCTGATGACAGCGTTACAGGGCCTGATGACAGCGTTACAGGGGCCTGATGACAGCGTTACAGGGGCCTGATGACAGCGTTACAGGGGCCTGATGACAGCGTTACAGGGGCCTGATGACAGCGTTACAGGGGCCTGATGACAGCGTTACAGGGGCCTGATGACAGCGTTTTACAGGGGCCTGAGCGTTGACAGACAGTGTTACAGGGGCCTGATGACAGCGTTACAGGGGCCTGATGACAGCGTTACAGGGGCCTGATGACAGCGTTACAGGGGCCTGATGACAGCGTTACAGGGGCCTGATGACAGTGTTACAGGGGCCTGATGACAGTGTTACAGGGGCCTGATGACAGCGTTACAGGGGCCTGATGACAGCGTTACAGGGCCTGATGACAGCGTTACAGGGGCCTGATGACAACAGGGGCCTGATGACAGCGTTACAGGGGCCTGATGACAGCGTTACAGGGGCCTGATGACAGCGTTAACAGGGGCCTGATGACAGCGTTACAGGGGCCTGATGACAGCGTTACAGGGGCCTGATGACAGTGTTACAGGGGCCTGATGACAGCGTTACAGGGGCCTGATGACAGCGTTACAGGGGCCTGATGACAGCGTTACAGGGGCCTGATGACAGCGTTACAGGGGCCTGATGACAGCGTTACAGGGGCCTGATGACAGCGTTACAGGGGCCTGATGACAGCGTTACAGGGGCCTGATGACAGCGTTACAGGGGCCTGATGACAGCGTTACAGGGGCCTGATGACAGCGTTACAGGGGCCTGATGACAGCGTTACAGGGGCCTGATGACAGCGTTACAGGGGGGGACCTGATGACAGCGTTACAGGGGCCTGATGACAGCGTTACAGGGGCCTGATGACAGCGTTACAGGGGCCTGATGACAGCGTTACAGGGGCCTGTTGACAGCGTTACAGGGGCCTGATGACAGGTTACGGGGCCTGATGACAGCGTTACAGGGGCCTGATGACAGCGTTACAGGGGCCTGATGACAGCGTTACAGGGGCCTGATGACAGCGTTACAGGGGCCTGATGACAGCGTTACAGGGGCCTGATG
>OZ035836.1:1667647-1685147 GCA_964034765.1 Knipowitschia caucasica
AGGCGCTTTGAGGAGACGCTCTGAGGAGGCGCTCTGAGGAGACGCTCTGAGGAGGAGCTCTGAGGAGGAGCTCTGAGGAGACGCTCTGAGGAGGAGCTCTGAGGAGACGCTCTGAGAAGACGCTCTGAGGAGAAGCTCTGAGGAGGAGCTCTGAGGAGACGCTCTGAGGAGGAGCTCTGAGGAGACGCTTTGAGGAGGAGCTCTGAGGAGGAGTTCTGACCGCTCCTTCCTTCCTCATTCCTCCTTCCTTCTTCCTCCTTGCTTCCTGCTTCCTGCTTCCTTCCTCCTTCCTCCTTCCTATCCCCAGCACCTCCTTGACACATATTTCATCCGTCTGCGTCCGACAGACTCCTCTCGACGTGTTTTCACTTGAGTTTTGACCTCGGGCTTCGAACTCTTTCCAAATAGAAAAGGAAGTGGTGGATAATTCCTGATGTCGCCGACGCTGATCCTGTTCCAGCTGCAGAGAGACTTTGACAGACGGACAAAAGCAGAAAGCAGCGAATTGAAGAAAGGAAAAAGCTGAAAGTGAAATTTTGTCGCAGCTCCAAGAATGTTTTTTGTGTGGAGGAGACCAGCAGGAGTTTTAAATGTGTCAGACTCAGTGGGAAGCGGAAAACCATTTCTATGTTTGTCATTTTGAGATAACAATAGCGTTTTCACCACAAACGCAGAAATGTATCGAGTTTCATTCTAAATAAAAGCAGTTCTTAAAAAACAACTAAACATCTAAACTGCATCAATATGTTTCTTATAGTCTGTCCTGGTCTTTTTTTTTATTTTTTATATATTTTAGTGCAAACTAGATAAAATCTCACTTTTGGCTCTGGACTGATGTGTGACGTGCGTCTCTCTGCGTCTGTGGTATAAATCATCTATTCATCATCATCTATTATAATAACTGGATAGAGTATAGAACCATGTGCTCGGGGGTCCTCGTGGTACTGCAGACTGAACCAGACTAAACCAGACTAAACCAGACTAAACCAGACTAAATTCACGAGGGCTACCCAGAAATTTTCCCCATAGAACTCTGACCGAGAACCTGACAGAGAACCTGACCGAGAACCTGACAGAGAACCTACAGAGAACCTGACAGAGAACCTGACAGAGAACCTGACCGAGAACCTGACAGAGAACCTGACAGAGAACCTGACAGAGAACCTACAGAGAACCTGACAGAGAACCTGACCGAGAACCTGACAGAGAACCTGACAGAGAACCTGACAGAGAACCTGACCGAGAACCTGACAGAGAACCTGACAGAGAACCTACAGAGAACCTACAGAGAACCTACAGAGAACCTGACAGAGAACCTGACAGAGAACCTACAGAGAACCTGACAGAGAACCTGACAGAGAACCATGACAGAGAACCTGACAGAGAACCATGACAGAGAACCTGACCGAGAACCTGACAGAGAACCATGACAGAGAACCTGACAGAGAACCTGACAGAGAACCTGACAGAGAACCTGACAGAGAACCTGACAGAGAACCTGACAGAGAACCTGACAGAGAACCTACAGCTTTCATAAAGATCAGAGTTTGTGTGGATGTTAGTGTTCCTTGTCGTCCTGAACTTTTTTTCTTCTTAAATCCTTCGGTTTTCTTTAAATCCACACTTTACTGCCACAAACTCTGCTCCTTTCCTTCCCGCTCTGACTCCGCTCTGATTGGTCAGAGCGCGGCCGAGCCCCTCTGTGCACGTGCATGAAAGCAACACACGCACGTTTGGCAAAAAGCATCATGGGAGCTCGTCCACTGCACAGAACCAGGAGGACCAGACGATGCCCAAATATGGGCGAGTTCCACTAATCTCTCGGTCTCTGTGAAGTCCCATGAACCACTGAGCACAAGCCGTTCATTTGAACAGGACGCCATCTTGGATCACCGGGGCTTGGTAAAAACCCATCCAAGTCTCACGAGTTGACAACTGTTGGATTTTTTAACAAGTGAGCTGTCAATCACAGCCCAGACCACGCCCCCTCTAAGCCCCCCTCTGGTCCCCCCTCTGGACCCCCTCTGGTCCCGTCCCCCCTCTGGACCCCCCTCTGGTCCCCCCTCTGGTCCCCCCTCTGGTCCCCCCTCTGGTCCCCCCTCTGGCCCCTTCTCTGGTCCCCCCTCTGGTCCCCCCTCTGGCCCCTTCTCTGGTCCCCCCTCTGGTCCCCCCTCTGGTCCCCCCTCTGGCCCCTTCTCTGGTCCCCCCTCTGGTCCCCCCTCTGGCCCCTTCTCTGGTCCCCCCTCTGGTCCCCCCTCTGGTCCCCCCTCTGGTCCCCCCTCTGGTCCCGTCCCCCCTCTGGTCCCCCCTCTGGTCCCCCCTCTGGTCCCCCCTCTGGTCCCCCCTCTGGACCCCCCTCTGGTCCCCCCTCTGGTCCCCCCTCTGGACCCCCCTCTGGTCCCCCCTCTGGTCCCCCCTCTGGCCCCTTCTCTGGTCCCCCCTCTGGTCCCCCCTCTGGCCCCTTCTCTGGTCCCCCCTCTGGTCCCCCCTCTGGTCCCCCCTCTGGTCCCCCCTCTGGTCCCGTCCCCCCTCTGGTCCCCCCTCTGGTCCCCCCTCTGGTCCCCCCTCTGGTCCCGTCCCCCCTCTGGACCCCCCTCTGGTCCCCCCTCTGGTCCCCCCTCTGGTCCCCCCTCTGGTCCCCCCTCTGGCCCCTTCTCTGGTCCCCCCTCTGGTCCCCCCTCTGGCCCCTTCTCTGGTCCCCCCTCTGGTCCCCCCTCTGGTCCCCCCTCTGGTCCCCCCTCTGGCCCCTTCTCTGGTCCCCCCTCTGGTCCCCCCTCTGGCCCCTTCTCTGGTCCCCCCTCTGGTCCCCCCTCTGGTCCCCCCTCTGGTCCCCCCTCTGGTCCCGTCCCCCCTCTGGTCCCCCCTCTCCCCCCTCTGGTCCCCCCTCTGGACCCCCCTCTGGTCCCCCCTCTGGTCCCCCCTCTGGTCCCCCCTCTGGACCCCCCTCTGGTCCCCCCTCTGGTCCCCCCTCTGGCCCCTTCTCTGGTCCCCCCTCTGGTCCCCCCTCTGGCCCCTTCTCTGGTCCCCCCTCTGGTCCCCCCTCTGGTCCCCCCTCTGGTCCCCCCTCTGGTCCCGTCCCCCCTCTGGTCCCCCCTCTGGTCCCCCCTCTGGTCCCCCCTCTGGTCCCCCCTCTGGTCCCGTCCCCCCTCTGGACCCCCCTCTGGTCCCCCCTCTGGTCCCCCCTCTGGTCCCCCCTCTGGCCCCTTCTCTGGTCCCCCCTCTGGTCCCCCCTCTGGCCCCTTCTCTGGTCCCCCCTCTGGTCCCCCCTCTGGTCCCCCCTCTGGTCCCGTCCCCCCTCTGGTCCCCCCTCTGGTCCCCCCTCTGGACCCCCCTCTGGTCCCCCCTCTGGTCCCCCCTCTGGTCCCCCCTCTGGTCCCCCCTCTGGACCCCCCCTCTGGTCCCCCCTCTGGTCCCCCCTCTGGCCCCTTCTCTGGTCCCCCCTCTGGTCCCCCCTCTGGCCCCTTCTCTGGTCCCCCCTCTGGTCCCCCCTCTGGTCCCCCCTCTGGTCCCCCCTCTGGACCCCCCTCTGGACCCCCCTCTGGTCCCCCCTCTGGTCCCGTCCCCCCTCTGGTCCCCCCTCTGGTCCCCCCTCTGGTCCCGTGGCTGAGCACAGGTGTTTAGTCGTCCTTTAAAAGAGATGAAGCTGAATAGTTTCTAACATTAAAGCTTCGCACTGACGCCGCAGAGTCAGGGTGGTCATTTTTAGTTCTTGTTTTAATTTGTGTGCGGTGTCTTTTGAGTTTTACTTCCTGTTCGGTTGTTGGCCCCGCCCTGATGTGTTGTACCTGTGCCTCCCAGTGAAAGTCCCTGTGCTCTCTCCCTCTGGTCCTCAGTCCGTTGTGTGTTTGTTCTCTTGTTTACTTTTAGTTGTGTTTCCTTTTTGGATTCTTGTTTATTCATTTTTTAATATATATATTTTTTTGCCGTATTGAATTTTGGGTCCTCCTTTTTGAAATGTGACCAAAGCTCGAGTCCGTACAAGAACCAGGAAGTAGGATCACATTAGTCCTGACTAGAACCAGGAAGTAAAATCACATTAGTCCTGACTAGAACCAGGAAGTACCATCACAATAGTCCTGACTAGAACCAGGAAGTACCATCACAATAGTCCTGACTAGAACCAGGAAGTAAAATCACATTAGTCCTGACTAGAACCAGGAAGTACCATCACAATAGTCCTGACTAGAACCAGGAAGTACCATCACAATAGTCCTGACTAGAACCAGGAAGTACCATCACAATAGTCCTGACTAGAACCAGGAAGTACCATCACAATAGTCCTGACTAGAACCAGGAAGTACCATCACATTAGTCGTGACTAGAACCAGGAAGTACCATCACATTAGTCGTGACTAGAACCAGGAAGTACCATCACATTAGTCGTGACTAGAACCAGGAAGTACCATCACATTAGTCGTGACTAGAACCAGGAAGTACCATCACATTAGTCGTGACTAGAACCAGGAAGTACCATCACAATAGTCCTGACTAGAACCAGGAAGTACCATCACATTAGTCCAGACTAGAACAGGAAGTACCATCACATTAGTCCAGACTAGAACAGGAAGTACCATCAAATTAGTCCTGACGAGAACCAGGGAGTACCATCACAGCAGTCCTGGTCTCAGGTCTTTGCTTCTCGTGGCTCAGAGACTAGACTTAAAAGCAGCTCTGTTTGTCTCTCCATGGAGCACAGGGACTGGCCTCCTGCTGGGACTCTGAGGAGCACAGGGACTGGCCTCCTGCTGGGACTCTGAGGAGCACAGGGACTGGCCTCCTGCTGGGACTCTGAGGAGCACAGGGACTGACTTCCTGCTGGGGCTCTGAGGAGCACAGGGACTGGACTCCTGCTGGGACTCTGAGGAGCACAGGGACTGGCCTCCTGCTGGGACTCTGAGGAGCACAGGGACTGGCCTCCTGCTGGGACTCTGAGGAGCACAGGGACTGGCCTCCTGCTGGGACTCTGAGGAGCACAGGGACTGGACTCCTGCTGGGACTCTGGGGAGCACAGGGACTGGCCTCCTGCTGGGACTCTGAGGAGCACAGGGACTGGCCTCCTGCTGGGACTCTGAGGAGCACAGGGACTGGCCTCCTGCTGGGACTCTGAGGAGCACAGGGACTGGCCTCCTGCTGGGACTCTGAGGAGCACAGGGACTGGACTCCTGCTGGGACTCTGAGGAGCACAGGGACTGGCCTCCTGCTGGGACTCTGAGGAGCACAGGGACTGGCCTCCTGCTGGGACTCTGAGGAGCACAGGGACTGGACTCCTGCTGGGACTCTGAGGAGCACAGGGACTGGCCTCCTGCTGGGACTCTGAGGAGAGCACAGGGACTGGCCTCCTGCTGAAGGAGCACAGGGACTGGCCTCCTGCTGGGACTCTGAGAAGCACAGGGACTGGCCTCCTGCTGGGACTCTGAGGAGCACAGGGACTGGCCTACTTTTATACCCTGCCATGGTTACCACAGTTACACAGTTCTCTCACATGGTCACAGAGCCCAGGCTGCAGACTGGGACCAGAAGTGGCAGAACGAGTTTGCAGCCACGGACCATGTGAGACCAGTTTGTTGCACGGTCCCTTTCCTCTCTCTGTGTATCGTGGACTTTAGTGCATTATTCATTCTCTTCACACATGGAGGAGGTAAGCCAAGACTGACAGACACCAGTTGGCACCATAAATATTCACTTATTCCACAGACACATCTCTCATCTCCACAGACACATCCCCACAGACACATCTCTCATCTCCACAGACACATCTCCACAGACACATCTCCACAGACACATCTCCACAGACACATCTCCACAGACACATCTCCACAGACACATCTCCACAGACACATCTCCACAGACACATCCCCACAGACACATCTCCACAGACACATCCCCACAGACACATCTCCACAGACACATCTCCACAGACACATCTCCACAGACACATCTCCACAGACACATCTCCACAGACACATCTCCACAGACACATCTCCACAGACACATCTCCACAGACACATCTCCACAGACACATCTCCACAGACACATCTCCACAGACACATCCCCACAGACACATCTCCACAGACACATCCCCACAGACACATCTCCACAGACACATCTCCACAGACACATCCCCACAGACACATCCCCACAGACACATCTCCACAGACACATCTCCACAGACACATCTCCACAGACACATCTCCACAGACACATCTCCACAGACACATCTCCACAGACACATCTCCACAGACACATCCCCACAGACACATCTCCACAGACACATCCCCACAGACACATCTCCACAGACACATCTCCACATCTCTCATCTCCACAGACACATCTCCACAGACACATCTCCACAGACACATCTCCACAGACACATCTCCACAGACACATCTCCACAGACACATCTCCACAGACACATCCCCACAGACACATCTCCACAGACACATCCCCACAGACACATCTCTACAGACACATCTCCACAGACACATCTCCACAGACACATCCCCACAGACACATCTCCACAGACACATCCCCACAGACACATCTCCACAGACACATCTCCACAGACACATCTCCACAGACACATCTCCACAGACACATCTCCACAGACACATCTCCACAGACACATCTCCACAGACACATCCCCACAGACACATCTCCACAGACACATCTCCACAGACACATCTCCACAGACACATCCCCACAGACACATCTCCACAGACACATCTCCACAGACACATCCCACAGACACATCTCCACAGACACATCTCCACAGACACATCTCCACAGACACATCTCCACAGACACATCTCCACAGACACATCTCCACAGACACATCCCACAGACACATCTCCACAGACACATCCCCACAGACACATCTCCACAGACACATCTCCACACTCTCTCATCTCCACAGACACATCTCCACAGACACATCTCCACAGACACATCTCCACAGACACATCTCCACAGACACATCTCCACAGACACATCTCCACAGACACATCCCACAGACACATCTCCACAGACACATCCCCACAGACACATCTCCACAGACACATCTCCACAGACACATCTCCACAGACACATCTCCACAGACACATCTCCACAGACACATCCCCACAGACACATCTCCACAGACACATCCCCACAGACACATCTCCACAGACACATCTCCACATCTCTCATCTCCACAGACACATCTCCACAGACACATCTCACGACACATCTCCACAGACACATCTCCACAGACACATCTCCACAGACACATCTCCACAGACACATCTCCACAGACACATCTCCACAGACACATCTCCACAGACACATCTCACCCATCCACAGACACATCTCCACGACACTTCCACAGACACATCTCCACAGACACATCTCCACAGACACATCTCCACAGACACATCTCCACAGACACATCTCCACAGACACATCCCCACAGACACATCTCCACAGACACATCCCCACAGACACATCTCCACAGACACATCTCCACAGACACATCCACCACCACATCTCAGACACATCTCCACAGACACATCCCACAGACACATCTCCACAGACACATCTCCACAGACACATCTCCACAGACACATCTCCACAGACACACATCTCCACAGACACATCTCCACAGACACATCTCCACAGACACATCTCCACAGACACATCCCACAACACAGACACATCTCCACAGACACATCTCCACAGACACATCTCCACAGACACATCCCACAGACACATCTCCACAGACACATCTCCACAGACACATCTCCACAGAACACTCCACAGACACATCTCCACAGACACATCTCCACAGACACATCTCCACAGACACATCTCCACAGACACATCTCTCCAACACACCACATCTCCACAGACACATCTCCACAGACACATCTCCACAGACACATCTCCACAGACACATCTCCCACACACATCTCCACAGACACATCTCCACAGACACATCTCCACAGACACATCTCCACAGACACATCTCCACAGACACATCCCACAGACACATCTCCACAGACACATCTCCACTCCACAGACACATCTCCACAGACACATCTCCACAGACACATCTCCACAGACACATCTCCCAGACACATCTCCACAGACACATCTCCACAGACACATCTCCACAGACACATCTCCACAGACACATCTCCACAGACACATCTCCACAGACACATCTCCACAGACACATCTCCACAGACACATCTCCACAGACACATCTCCACAGACACATCTCCACAGACACATCTCCACAGACACATCTCCACTCACAGACACATCTCCACAGACACATCTCCCACACACACATCTCCACAGACACATCTCCACAGACACATCTCCACAGACACATCTCCACAGACACATCTCCACAGACACATCTCCACAGACACATCTCCACAGACACATCTCCACAGACACATCCCACAGACACATCTCCACAGACACATCTCCACAGACACATCTCCACAGACACACATCTCCACAGACACATCTCCACAGACACATCTCCACAGACACATCTCCACAGACACATCTCCACAGACACATCTCCACAGACACATCTCACAGACACATCTCCACAGACACATCTCCACAGACACATCTCCACAGACACATCTCCACAGACACATCTCCACAGACACATCTCCACAGACACATCTCCACAGACACATCTCCACAGACACATCCCCACAGACACATCTCCCACAGACACATCCCCACAGACACATCTCCACAGACACATCTCCACAGACACATCTCCACAGACACATCCCCACAGACACATCCCCACAGACACATCCCCACAGACACATCTCCACAGACACATCTCCACAGACACATCTCCACAGACACATCTCCACAGACACATCCCCACAGACACATCTCCACAGACACATCTCCACAGACACATCTCCACAGACACATCTCCACAGACACATCTCCACAGACACATCTCCACAGACACATCTCCACAGACACATCTCCACAGACACATCTCCACAGACACATCTCCACAGACACATCTCCACAGACACATCTCCACAGACACATCCCCACAGACACATCTCCACAGACACATCTCCACAGACACATCTCCACAGACACATCTCCACAGACACATCTCCACAGACACATCTCCACAGACACATCTCCACAGACAAAATGGACTGAAACAGACATACAGGGATAGTGTGGACTTCTTTATGATAAAGCGGCTCCATATTTGTGTTTGCAGCTGTCGCCTCGTCTCGCTGTAACCAGTGCATTTGGGCCGATCGGCTGTCACTGCCCGGCTCCTGTTTTATTCATTCCAGACGAAGCAGAAGAAGAAGAAGACGAAGACGAGTCCAAGACGGAATGGAAAAATACGACAGCAGCAGTCACTCAGAGGAAGCTGCCCTCTCCACACGGACCAGATTTGTATTCAGGAAACCAGGGCAAAGCGGAGAAACAAACAGGACGACGACATCTGAGTTAGCGGCGTTTAGTTTTAATGAACAGACACTTATTTTTACGACGGGAATGAAAATAAACAGGTCCAGGGTTTACACACAGAGGAGAGAAAATACTGTGTCATTAGGAAGACAAACAATCCATATTTAATCACATTCATGGACTTTATTTTTGCCTAATGGAGCAGATTGTCACTGGCTCTAACAGAAGGGAGCACATCACCCCTGTGCTAGTGTCACTCCACCGGCTCCTTCTGCGTTTCAGAAGTGATTTGAAGATTTTACTGAATAGCTTTAAAGCTCGTTTGTCGTCCAATGTCGATTCCATGTTTGCTCCTGGATTTTGGGTTCTGTTTTTCATTTCCCCACAGTCATTATGGAATATTTTACGCCCATGTTTGGTCGTAGTTTTAAATATAGATGTTTATTATGACTACAAGTAAGTAGCTCTCTGACTCTTCTGTTGTGTTTTAATAGCTCTCTTCTGTTGTGTTTTAATAGCTCTCTTCTGTTGTGTTTTAATAGCTCTCTTCTGTTGTGCTGTAGTAGCTATCTTCTGTTGTGCTGTAGTAGCTCTCTTCTGTTGTAGTAGCTCTCCGATAGAGAAGGGTGTAGCTCTTGCTGTAGATGTCATTCGGTCCATCCTTCATATTTAGTGTTTACAGTTAAATCCTGATAACCTTGGCGTCTTGTCGATCCTCTGCGGCGGCGAATATGAAATCAATTATTCATTAAAATTAAAAAACCATTTGAAATAGATCAATAAGTCGTTCCAAACAGGTCCATAGGAGGCGGAGGCGGACCTCGATCAGACTGAGTTAGTTTGTCTCAGAGTTTGAATCAGGGTCTGTCTGTGTGGAGTTTGCATGTTCTCCCCGTGTCTGCTTAGGTTTCCTCCAGGTACTCCGGTTTCCACTACCACTGAAAACGTGTACAAAAGGTCAAATCTTCCAGCTCTGGTTTACCGAGAGAATATCCATCCATTTCTGGGTCGGGGGGTGGCAGTCAGAGCACCAGCCCCTCACTGAGCCTCCTGCAGGTGCTGAGTCCACAGGGGCCTTGGTCTTTCAGCGGGGGCTTCAGGCAAAGTGGGGTTAAGTATCTTGCCAAAGGACACAATGACAGCAGACATCAGTTTGAGTCTTGAAGTTGATCTCAGGGTGGGATTGAACCCACAACCTTCAGGCCTAAAGGCCAATGCTTTACCAACTGAGCCACTGTCGCCCCTAGAGAATATCTTATTCTGTGTAAAGAAGAGCTTTACTTAGGAGCAGCTTCAGGGACAGACTGATCCACCCTCATCGTGAGAAAGAGAGTCTCAGTGTCTCTGCCTCTCTGTCTCGGCCTCTCTGTCTCTGCCTCTGTCTCTCTGTCTCTGCCTCTCTGTCTCTGCCTCTGCCTCTCTGTCTCTCTGCCTCTCTGTCTCTCTGTCTCTCTGCCTCTCTGTCTCTCTGCCTCTGTCTCTCTGCCTCTCTGTCTCTCTGCCTCTGCCTCTCTGTCTCTCTGCCTCTCTGCCTCTCTGTCTCTCTGCCTCTGCCTCTCTGCCTCTCTGTCTCTCTGCCTCTGCCTCTCTGTCTCTCTGCCTCTGCCTCTCTGCCTCTCTGTCTCTCTGCCTCTGCCTCTCTGTCTCTCTGTCTCTCTGCCTCTGCCTCTCTGTCTCTCTGCCTCTCTGTCTCTGTCTCTGCCTCTGCCTCTCTGTCTCTCTGTCTCTCTGCCTCTGCCTCTCTGCCTCTCTGTCTCTCTGCCCCTGCCTCTCTGTCTCTCTGTCTCTCTGCCTCTGCCTCTCTGTCTCTCTGCCTCTGCCTCTCTGCCTCTCTGTCTCTGCCTCTGTCTCTCTGTCTCTCTGCCTCTGTCTCTCTGCCTCTCTGTCTCTCTGCCTCTGCCTCTCTGCCTCTGCCTCTCTGTCTCTCTGCCTCTCTGTCTCTCTGTCTCTGTCTCTGTCTCTGTCTCTCTGCCTCTTGTCTCTCTGTCTCTCTGCCTCTTGTCTCTGTCTCTCTGTCTGCCTCTCTGCCTCTGCCTCTCTGTCTCTCTGCCTCTCTGTCTCTCTGTCTCTGTCTCTGTCTCTGTCTCTGTCTCTCTGCCTCTGCCTCTTGTCTCTCTGTCTCTCTGTCTCTCTGTCTCTGTCTCTCTGTCTGTCTCTCTGCCTCTGTCTCTCTGTCTCTGTCTCTGTCTCTCTGCCTCTGCCTCTTGTCTCTCTGTCTCTCTGCCTCTTGTCTCTGCGCTGGAGTCTGTGGATGCTTTTGGCTCTCTGCACCGTTCCTGTGTCCGCCGGCGCTCCTCTCACTTTATGAGCAATAACGGCGTCGTTTGGACCGAGCGCGAGACCTGGGCGTTGCCAAATCAGGCAGTTACCCCTGATTTAAACGTGTGGCGTTGCCCAGACTCACTCACGGAGCAGAGCAGAGCGTAAACAAGGAGGCAGAGCGAGGATCCTCCAGAGAGATCAGTCTGAGCACAAGCTGGAACCATCGATCCCAAACTGCTCTTGTTAAAGTGGAAATAAGAGCAGAGCATGAAAAAGCATGTTGTGTTTTACTACAGGAGCTGGAAACACATCAAGACGATATTTGTCGGTTAAAAAAGAAGAAGAAGAAGTCTGTGATAGTGGTAACCGTTGACATTATTATTGATCCAAAACAATGTTATAGACAGAATGATATCAGTTCCACAGGCTGCAAGTAAAGGTGCCAATCAGCAGGTTTTTATTAGCCTGGTCTTACCACACCATGGTACTCATTTCATTTCATACTAAGGTCTGGATTGTCTCCATTGACTCCGTGAACAGGTGGGAGGGGCTAACTCCTTTTGCAGATTGAAACCATTGGATCTGAGTTTACTGTGACGTAATGAGCCCGAGTGAGTGCCTGAAACTGTTTTTGAATGATCTAAAATGTGGGAAATAGATAGATTGATTGATCCTCTGCATGTCTCAGACTCAGAGGAACCGGGAAAAACTGCTTAGACAAAAATGGAAAGAAGCTAGTACTGCTAAGATAACTTATTTACATTTTTTAATTAAAATATCCTTCTGATCAGTTAAACATAAAACATAATTAACTGACAAACCACTGAGCGTCAGTAGCTCACATGTTTCTCTAATAAAACTGTCACTTACATAATGTTGATCTGTGTAATATATTTGTATTGGAGCTTTCTGTGTCTCACTCTGTACCTGTGATCACCAGTATCTGCCTCTCGCTCTGTACCTGTGATCACCAGTATCTGCCTCTCGCTCTGTACCTGTGATCACCAGTATCTGCCTCTCACTCTGTACCTGTGATCACCAGTATCTGCCTCTCGCTCTGTACCTGTGATCACCAGTATCTGCCTCTCGCTCTGTACCTGTGATCACCAGTATCTGCCTCTCACTCTGTACCTGTGATCACCAGTATCTGCCTCTCGCTCTGTACCTGTGATCACCAGTATCTGCCTCTCACTCTGTACCTGTGATCACCAGTATCTGCCTCTCGCTCTGTACCTGTGATCACCAGTATCTGCCTCTCGCTCTGTACCTGTGATCACCAGTATCTGCCTCTCACTCTGTACCTGTGATCACCAGTATCTGCCTCTCGCTCTGTACCTGTGATCACCAGTATCTGCCTCTCGCTCTGTACCTGTGATCACCAGTATCTGCCTCTCACTCTGTACCTGTGATCACCAGTATCTGCCTCTCGCTCTGTACCTGTGATCACCAGTATCTGCCTCTCACTCTGTACCTGTGATCACCAGTATCTGCTGCATTTACACACTGCCTCTCACTCTGTACCTGTGATCACCAGTATCTGCCTCTCACTCTGTACCTGTGATCACCAGTATCTGCCTCCCACTCTGTACCTGTGATCACCAGTATCTGCCTCTCACTCTGTACCTGTGACCACCAGTATCTGCCTCTCACTCTGTACCTGTGATCACCAGTATCTGCCTCTCACTCTGTACCTGTGATCACCAGTATCTGCCTCTCACTCTGTACCTGTGACCACCAGTATCTGCCTCTCACTCTGTACCTGTGATCACCAGTATCTGCCTCCCACTCTGTACCTGTGATCACCAGTATCTGCCTCTCGCTCTGTACCTGTGATCACCAGTATCTGCCTCTCACTCTGTACCTGTGACCACCAGTATCTGCCTCTCACTCTGTACCTGTGATCACCAGTATCTGCCTCTCACTCTGTACCTGTGATCACCAGTATCTGCCTCTCACTCTGTACCTGTGACCACCAGTATCTGCCTCTCACTCTGTACCTGTGATCACCAGTATCTGCCTCTCACTCTGTACCTGTGATCACCAGTATCTGCTGCATTTACACACTGCCTCTCACTCTGTACCTGTGATCATTAGTATCTGCCTCTCGCTCTGTACCTGTGATCACCAGTATCTGCTGCATTTACACACTGCCTCTCACTCTGTACCTGTGATCATTAGTATCTGCCTCTCGCTCTGTACCTGTGATCACCAGTATCTGCTGCATTTACACACTGCCTCTCACTCTGTACCTGTGATCATTAGTATCTGCCTCTCGCTCTGTACCTGTGATCATTAGTATCTGCTGCATTTACACACTGCCTCTCACTCTGTACCTGTGATCACCAGTATCTGCTGCATTTACACACTGCCTCTCACTCTGTACCTGTGATCACCAGTATCTGCTGCATTTACACACTGCCTCTCACTCTGTACCTGTGATCATCAGTATCTGCTGCATTTAAGTAAGTAAGTAAGTAAGTTTTTATTTATATACCGCCTTTTCACTGCAGATCTGAGTCTCAAAGCGGTTTACAATTGTTAATTTTGGGCATTTGTCTCTCACTCCACACAGAGATGGGAGGGGCCAGTACAGGAGGCACATGCCAGAACTATTGGATATATTTTTAGTGGTAGGGGAAACCGGAGTACCCGGAGGAAACCTACGCAGACACGGGGAGAACATGCAAACTCCACTCAGAAAGGCCCTGGTCCGGCCGGGATTCGAACCCAGGACCTTCTTGCTGAGAGGCGAGAGTGCTATCCACTCAGCCACCGTGCCGCCCAGATTTACACACTGCCTCTCACTCTGTACCTGTGATCATTAGTATCTGCCTCTTGCTCTGTACCTGTGATCACCAGTATCTGCTGCATTTACACACTGCCTCTCACTCTGTACCTGTGATCACCAGTATCTGCTGCATTTACACACTGCCTTGTATTCCGATGCTTTCCGCTGGTGCAGCAACCCGCCTCCTCCCCATCATCACCAAAACAGTGGCTCATGACATACACTTAATATTCACTTATCTGTGACCGACCAATACAGGACCTCTTCATCTTTATCTTAATCCTAGCTTTGTTTGAGTTACTTTTATTATCCATCCATGACGTTCCGGTCGTTGAAGGCAGCGTTTGTCGTTCAGTGAGATAATCTGTCCAATGGAAAAACTTTACGAAGCCAAATCCCAAAGACAGGCGTCCTCAGTGAGCTGCAGGAGGCTGTGTTCAAACCACACATTTACACTTGAAAAGAAGCAGCAGAAGAGCCGCACATTAGCAGCTAACGACTCATTAGCATCTCCTCTTCTTCTTAACAAGTTCAAGTTTCTTTGTTGTCTCTGTATCGACCCACTCTCGTCTGGAGCTCTCGCTTTAATTCTGTGCAAATTAACGTCTGAAAGAAGCGAGATGCTTTTAGGTTCAGAACTGAGAGAAAGTCTTTGTCTGCGTCTGTCTGAGGACCAGGACCGGTCCCCAGTCCTCAGACAGACCGGTCCTGGTTCTGGTTCTGGTCATCCGCTGTGGTCCGGTTTTGATAATGGACGTGGGCGGTTGGAGAAACTTAGCCAAGATTTTGGAGGCGGCGCTCGCGGGAAGTTGACAGCAGCTCAACCCAGATCTCCAACGACGGTGGCCCACAAATTATTCATCCACATCAGAGCAGAAGCCAGGGGGCGCCAGAGAGACCACAGAGACCACAGAGACCAGACAGAGACCAGACAGAGACCACGGAGACCAGACAGAGACCACAGAGACCAGACAGAGACCACAGAGAGACCACACAGAGACCACAGAGACCAGAGACCAGACAGAGACCACGGAGACCACACAGAGACCACACAGAGACCACACAGAGACCACACAGAGACCAGAGACCACACAGAGATCAGACAGAGACCACACAGAGACCACACAGAGACCAGACAGAGACCACGGAGACCAGACAGAGACCACACAGAGACCACAGAGACCAGACAGAGACCACAGAGAGACCAAACAGAGACCACAGAGACCAGAGACCATACAGAGACCACGGAGACCAGACAGAGACCACACAGAGACCACACAGAGACCAGATACCACACAGAGATCAGACAGAGACCACACAGAGACCACACAGAGACCAGACAGAGACCAGACAGAGACCAGAGACCACACAGAGACCACACAGAGACCACAGAGACCATACAGAGACCACGGAGACCAGACAGAGACCACACAGAGACCACACAGAGACCACAGAGAGACCAGAGACCACACAGAGATCAGACAGAGACCACACAGAGACCACACAGAAACCACAGAGAGACCAGAGACCACACAGAGATCAGACAGAGACCACACAGAGACCACACAGAGACCAGACAGAGACCAGACCAGGACTGGTTTTGGGGACGCTTTTATGAATAGAGGGAGAATAAAATGGAGCATTTGAAGATGTTGTGCATCTGTGTGTGTTGTGCATCTGTGTGTGTGTTGTGCATCTGTGTGTGTTGTGCATCTGTGTGTGTGTTGTGCATCTGTGTGTGTTGTACATCTGTGTGTGTTGTGCATCTGTGTGTGTTGTACATCTGTGTGTGTTGTACATCTGTGTGTGTGTTGTGCATCTGTGTGTGTTGTGCATCTGTGTGTGTTGTGCATCTGTGTGTGTTGTGCATCTGTGTGTGTTGTACATCTGTGTGTGTGTTGTGCATCTGTGTGTGTTGTGCATCTGTGTGTGTTGTGCATCTGTGTGTGTTGTGCATCTGTGTGTGTTGTACATCTGTGTGTGTTGTGCATCTGTGTGTGTTGTGCATCTGTGTGTGTTGTTGTAATCTTTATGGTTTAAAGGAGATCAAACACATCTCTCACCTACAGTCTCCAGAGCTGAATATATTCTAGTGTAAATATACTGTGAAAAATCCACCACACCAGGTCTTTCTGTCCTGGTCCCACACCAGGTCTTTCTGTGCTGGTCCCACACCAGGTCTTTCTGTCCTGGTCCCACACCAGGTCTTTCTGTGCTGGTCCCACACCAGGTCTTTCTGTCCTGGTCCCACACCAGGTCTTTCTGTGCTGGTCCCACACCAGGTCTTTCTGTGCTGGTCCCACACCAGGTCTTTCTGTGCTGGTCCCACACCAGGTCTTTCTGTGCTGGTCCCACACCAGGTCTTTCTGTGCTGGTCCCACACCAGGTCTTTCTGTCCTGGTCCCACACCAGGTCTTTCTGTGCTGGTCCCACACCAGGTCTTTCTGTGCTGGTCCCACACCAGGTCTTTCTGTGCTGGTCCCACACCAGGTCTTTCTGTGCTGGTCCCACACCAGGTCTTTCTGTGCTGGTCCCACACCAGGTCTTTCTGTGCTGGTCCCACACCAGGTCTTTCTGTGCTGGTCCCACACCAGGTCTTTCTGTGCTGGTGCAGAGTCTAGTGTGAGTGAACTCCTACATGAGCCTCACTGACATCAGACCTGCTCTGTGTGGGACTGATGGACACATGAGGAGCGCTAACCACTCAGCCAGGCCTTCTGCTGACACACACACACACACACACACACACACACACACACACACACACATACACGTTTTTGTTACCAGTGGGTCCCTTTGACAGGGCCGTTCAGAATGGGACCCATAGACATAATCTTTTTTTACCAAGACTTTAAGTAATACAAAACAGTCAATAGAAACCAAACAACTATTTTAAAGGAATTTTATTTTAGATTTTGTTTTCGAATTGCAGTGATTCTATTTTTGACATAGAATTTAATGCCACTCCATGTCCGATGTCTAAGGTCATCTGGT
>OZ035836.1:1690147-1695147 GCA_964034765.1 Knipowitschia caucasica
AGACCATAAAGAGCCATGAGGAGAGAGATCAGCTCAGACTATAAGGAGCCGTGAGGAGAGAGATCAGCTCAGACTATAAAGAGCCATGAGGAGAGAGATCAGCTCAGACCATAAAGAGCCATGAGGAGAGAGATCAGCTCAGACTATAAAGAGCCGTGAGGAGAGAGATCAGCTCAGACTATAAAGAGCCATGAGGAGAGAGATCAGCTCAGACCATAAAGAGCCATGAGGAGAGAGATCAGCTCAGACTATAAGGAGCCGTGAGGAGAGAGATCAGCTCAGACTATAAAGAGCCGTGAGGAGAGAGATCAGCTCAGACTATAAAGAGCCATGAGGAGAGAGATCAGCTCAGACTATAAAGAGCCATGAGGAGAGAGATCAGCTCGGACTATAAAGAGCCGTGAGGAGAGAGATCAGCTCAGACTATAAAGAGCCATGAGGAGAGAGATCAGCTCAGACCATAAAGAGCCATGAGGAGAGAGATCAGCTCAGACCATAAAGAGCCATGAGGAGGGAGATCAGCTCGGACTATAAAGAGCCATGAGGGGAGAGATCAGCTCAGACCATAAAGAGCCATGAGGAGAGAGATCAGCTCGGACTATAAAGAGCCATGAGGAGAGAGATCAGCTCAGACTATAAAGAGCCATGAGGAGAGAGATCAGCTCAGACTATAAAGAGCCATGAGGAGAGAGATCAGCTCAGACCATAAAGAGCCATGAGGAGAGAGATCAGCTCAGACCATAAAGAGCCATGAGGAGAGAGATCAGCTCAGACTATAAGGAGCCGTGAGGAGAGAGATCAGCTCAGACCATAAAGAGCCATGAGGAGAGAGATCAGCTCAGACTATAAAGAGCCATGAGGAGAGAGATCAGCTCAGACCATAAAGAGCCATGAGGAGAGAGATCAGCTTGGACTATAAAGAGCCGTGAGGAGAGAGATCAGCTCAGACTATAAAGAGCCATGAGGAGAGAGATCAGCTCAGACCATAAAGAGCCATGAGGAGAGAGATCAGCTCAGACCATAAAGAGCCATGAGGAGAGAGATCAGCTCGGACTATAAAGAGCCATGAGGAGAGAGATCAGCTCAGACTATAAAGAGCCATGAGGAGAGAGATCAGCTCAGACCATAAAGAGCCGTGAGGAGAGAGATCAGCTCAGACCATAAAGAGCCATGAGGAGAGAGATCAGCTCAGACCATAAAGAGCCATGAGGAGAGAGATCAGCTCGGACTATAAAGAGCCATGAGGAGAGAGATCAGCTCAGACTATAAAGAGCCATGAGGAGAGAGATCAGCTCAGACTATAAAGAGCCATGAGGAGAGAGATCAGCTCAGACTATAAAGAGCCATGAGGAGAGAGATCAGCTCAGACCATAAAGAGCCATGAGGAGAGAGATCAGCTCGGACTATAAAGAGCCATGAGGAGAGAGATCAGCTCAGACCATAAAGAGCCATGAGGAGAGAGATCAGCTCAGACCATAAAGAGCCGTGAGGAGAGAGATCAGCTCAGACTATAAGGAGCCATGAGGAGAGAGATCAGCTCAGACCATAAAGAGCCATGAGGAGAGAGATCAGCTCGGACTATAAAGAGCCATGAGGAGAGAGATCAGCTCAGACCATAAAGAGACATGAGGAGAGAGATCAGCTCAGACCATAAAGAGCCGTGAGGAGAGAGATCAGCTCAGACTATAAGGAGCCGTGAGGAGAGAGATCAGCTCAGACCATAAAGAGCCGTGAGGAGAGAGATCAGCTCAGACCATAAAGAGCCATGAGGAGAGAGATCAGCTCAGACTATAAGGAGCCATGAGGAGAGAGATCAGCTCAGACCATAAAGAGCCATGAGGAGAGAGATCAGCTCAGACTATAAAGAGCCGTGAGGAGAGAGATCAGCTCGGACTATAAAGAGCCATGAGGAGAGAGATCAGCTCAGACCATAAAGAGACATGAGGAGAGAGATCAGCTCAGACCATAAAGAGCCGTGAGGAGAGAGATCAGCTCAGACTATAAGGAGCCGTGAGGAGAGAGATCAGCTCAGACCATAAAGAGCCGTGAGGAGAGAGATCAGCTCAGACCATAAAGAGCCATGAGGAGAGAGATCAGCTCAGACTATAAGGAGCCATGAGGAGAGAGATCAGCTCAGACCATAAAGAGCCATGAGGAGAGAGATCAGCTCAGACCATAAAGAGCCATGAGGAGAGAGATCAGCTCAGACTATAAGGAGCCATGAGGAGAGAGATCAGCTCAGACCATAAAGAGCCGTGAGGAGAGAGATCAGCTCAGACCATAAAGAGCCATGAGGAGAGAGATCAGCTCAGACCATAAAGAGCCGTGAGGAGAGAGATCAGCTCAGACCATAAAGAGCCATGAGGAGAGAGATCAGCTCAGACCATAAAGAGCCATGAGGAGAGAGATCAGCTCAGACTATAAAGAGCCATGAGGAGAGAGATCAGCTCAGACTATAAAGAGCCATGAGGAGAGAGATCAGCTCAGACCATAAAGAGCCATGAGGAGAGAGATCAGCTCAGACCATAAAGAGCCGTGAGGAGAGAGATCAGCTCAGACCATAAAGAGCCGTGAGGAGAGAGATCAGCTCAGACTATAAAGAGCCATGAGGAGAGAGTGGCCGTTTCCGTTCCTGAGATCAGCTCTGACCATAAATCTCCAGACCATAAAACTCCAACGGACCAATAAAAACAAAGTGACGGAATTATCAGAAATAAAGGAGGAAGCAGTGGATTCTGAACGTTTCTGTGAGAGCGGACTGTCATGGCCGCCGGCGCTGCTCAGGGCCGTGTGACCGTCATCTGAGAGAGACACAGCTGCCCTGGGGCACACTGACAGCAGCGAGGCAACCAGTCTGTGCCATCGGCCCCTCCCACCACCACCACTCACACACCAGACTCATTCTAATGTGGGGGAAGTGTCTTGCCTAAGGACACAACCACAGTTTGGCACTTTACAGCCGCAGCTGCCCCACTGTGGCACCTGCTGTTCAGAGGTCTCCCATCACAGCACTAACCAGGCCCTGCCCTGCTTTGCTTCAGAGGTCTCCCAACACAGTACTAGGCCCTGCGCATGCAAGTACAGCCATATGGAGAAAGGAGAAGGTGCCACAGCCAAGGCAAACAGGACCACAGCTGCAGACCACAGCTGCAGACCACAGACTACAGCTGCAGACCACAGACCACAGACCACAGCTGCAGACCACAGACCACAGCTGCAGACCACAGACCACAGCTGCAGACCACAGACCACAGCTGCAGACCACAGGCCACAGCTGCAGACCACAGACTACAGACCACAGCTGCAGACCACAAGCCACAGCTGCAGACCACAGACCACAGCTGCAGACCACAAGCCACAGCTGCAGACCACAGACCACAGCTGCAGACCACAGGCCACAGCTGCAGACCACAGCCTACAGACCACAGCTGCAGACTACAGACCACAGCTGCAGACCACAGCCTACAGACCACAGCTGCAGACCACAGACCACAGCTGCAGACCACAGACCACAGCTGCAGACCACAGCCTACAGACCACAGCTGCAGACTACAGACCACAGCTGCAGACTACAGACCACAGCTGCAGACCACAGACCACAGCTGCAGACTACAGACCACAGCTGCAGACCACAGCTGCAGACCACAGCTGCAGACCACAGACCACAGCTGCAGACTACAGACCACAGCTGCAGACCACAGCCTACAGACCACAGCTGCAGACCACAGCTGCAGACCACAGACCACAGCTGCAGACCACAGCCTACAGACCACAGCTGCAGACCACAGACCACAGCTGCAGACTACAGACCACAGCTGCAGACTACAGACCACAGCTGCAGACCACAGCCTACAGACCACAGCTGCAGACCACAGCTGCAGACCACAGACCACAGCTGCAGACCACAGCCTACAGACCACAGCTGCAGACCACAGACCACAGCTGCAGACCACAGCTGCAGACCACAGCTGCAGACCACAGACCACAGACCACAGCTGCAGACTACAGACCACAGCTGCAGACCACAGACCACAGCTGCAGACCACAACCTACAGACCACAGCTACAGACCACAGCTGCAGACCACAGCTGCAGACCACAGACCACAGCTGCAGACCACAGCTGCAGACCACAGCTGCAGACCACAGATTCGGATCAATTGTCTTTGTTGAGTAATAATATGGCACAATTGATTATCAAGGCAATTCAAAGTGCTTCACACAAGAACTTACTACTTACTCACAAGTCTAAGTCTAAGGTCTCTAAGTCTAAGGTCTCTAAGTCTAAGGTCTCTAAGTCTAAGGTCTCTAAGTCTAAGGTCTCTAAGTCTAAGGTCTCTAAGTCTAAGGTTTCAAAATCTAAGGTCTCTAAGTCTAAGTCTCTAAGTCTAAGGTCTCTAAGTCTAAGTCTCTAAGTCTAAGGTCTCTAAGTCTAAGGTCTCAAAATCTAAGGTCTCAAAATCTAAGGTCTCTAAGTCTAAGGTTTCAAAATCTAAGGTCTCTAAGTCTAAGGTTTCAAAATCTAAGGTCTCTAAGTCTAAGGTCTCAAAATTTAAGGTCTCTAAGTCTAAGGTTTCAAAATCTAAGGTCTCTAAGTCTAAGGTCTCAAAATCTAAGGTCCCTAAGTCTAAGGTTTCAAAATCTATGGTCTCTAAGTCTAAGGTTTCAAAATCTAAGGTCTCTAAGTCTAAGGTTTCAAAATCTAAGGTCCCTAAGTCTAAGGTCTCTAAGTCTAAGGTCTCTAAGTCTAAGGTCTCTAAGTCTAAGGTCTCAAAATTTAAGGTCTCTAAGTCTAAGGTTTCAAAATCTAAGGTCTCTAAGTCTAAGGTCTCAAAATCTAAGGTCCCTAAGTCTAAGGTTTCAAAATCTAAGGTCCCTAAGTCTAAGGTCTCTAAGTCTAAGGTCTCTAAGTCTAAGGTCTCTAAGTCTAAGGTCTCTAAGTCTAAGGTCTCTAAGTCTAAGGTCTCTAAGTCTAAGGTCTCTAAGTCTAAGGTCTCTAAGT
>OZ035836.1:1700147-1722647 GCA_964034765.1 Knipowitschia caucasica
GACAGATTAGGGCCCTTTAATTATGACAGATTAGGCCCTTTAATTATGACAGATTAGGCCCTTTAATTATGACAGATTAGGGCCCTTTAATTATGATAGATTAGGCCCTTTAATTATGACAGATTGGGCCCTTTAATTATGACAGATTAGGGCCCTTTAATGATGACAGATTAGGCCCTTTAATTATGACAGATTAGGCCCTTTAATTATGACAGATTAGGGCCCTTTAATGATGACAGATTAGGCGCTTTAATGATGACAGATTAGGCCCTTTAATGATGACAGATTAGGCCCTTTAATTATGACAGATTAGGGCCCTTTAATGATGACAGATTAGGCCCTTTAATGATGACAGATTAGGCCCTTTAACTATGACAGATTAGGCCCTTTAATGATGACAGATTAGGGCCCTTTAATTATGACAGATTAGGGCCTTTAATGATGACAGATTAGGGTCCTTTAATGATGACAGATTAGGGCCCTTTAATTATGACAGATTAGGGCCCTTTAATGATGACAGATTAGGCGCTTTAATGATGACAGATTAGGCCCTTTAATGATGACAGATTAGGCCCTTTAATTATGACAGATTAGGGCCCTTTAATGATGACACATTAGGCCCTTTAATGATGACAGATTAGGCCCTTTAACAATGACAGATTAGGGCCCTTTAATGATGACAGATTAGGGCCCTTTAATGATGACAGATTAGGGCCCTTTAATGATGACAGATTAGGGCCCTTTAATGATGACAGATTAGGCCCTTTAATTATGACAGATTAGGGCCCTTTAATAATGACAGATTAGGCCCTTTAATTATGACAGATTAGGCCCTTTAATTATGACAGATTAGGGCCCTTTAATGATGACAGATTAGGCCCTTTAATGATGACAGATTAGGGCCCTTTAATGATGACAGATTAGGCCCTTTAATTATGACAGATTAGGGCCCTTTAATGATGACAGATTAGGCCCTTTAATTATGACAGATTAGGGCCCTTTAATGATGACAGATTAGGCCCTTTAATTATGACAGATTAGGCCCTTTAATTATGACAGATTAGGGCCCTTTAATGATGACAGATTAAGGCCCTTTAATGATGACAGATTAGGCCCTTTAATGATGACAGATTAAGGCCCTTTAATGATGACAGATTAGGCCCTTTAATTATGACAGATTAGGCCCTTTAATTATGACAGATTAGGGCCCTTTAATGATGACAGATTAGGCCCTTTAATTATGACAGATTAGGGCCCTTTAATGATGACAGATTAGGCCCTTTAATTATGACAGATTAGGCCCTTTAATTATGACAGATTAGGGCCCTTTAATGATGACAGATTAAGGCCCTTTAATGATGACAGATTAGGCCTTTTAATGATGACAGATTAAGGCCCTTTAATGATGACAGATTAGGCCCTTTAATGATGACAGATTAGGGCCCTTTAATTATGACAGATTAGGCCCTTTAATTATGACAGATTAGGGCCCTTTAATGATGACAGATTAAGGCCCTTTAATGATGACAGATTAGGCCCTTTAATGATGACAGATTAAGGCCCTTTAATGATGACAGATTAGGCCCTTTAATGATGACAGATTAGGGCCCTTTAATTATGACAGATTAGGCCAGGGGTGGCCAACCAGTCAGAGACTAAGAGCCAATTTTTTTTACTGTGTTACAGCAAAGAGCCACATCATACAAATGTGCACTACATAAACATCACCCCAACCCTTACACACGCACGCACACGCGCACGTACTGTACGCACACGAGCAGACACGCGCACACACATGCAATCTGTCTGTGCAGAGAGAGGTCTGCTCTGCTCAGACAGATTTATTGTAAATGTCATCAACATGATAATGACAGAAATGGACTCGTACAGCACTAAAGGGCTGGACTGAACTCTCCCCGGTTTGCAGGCGCTTCCACCGCTCGCTTCAGCCGCTCCCCGGTACTTTTTATTGATGGTTCGGCCCTGGTTCTAACCGGGCGAGTCTATACCAGAACAATTTCACGTCAGCGAACATCAATTATGATTCCGCAATGAATGCTTTCAATCTCTAACCAAGAAAAAAAAATCAAGTTTCAACCCAGTGTTCAGCAGAAACACAACTGTCTTTAGTAAAAGATATAGATTTGACACATAACACCAACACCACTTTAGCTGATTTAGAACCACAGACACATGCTCAGTATAAGACCAGATACTTTTGCATTTGATTGAAGACAGACACTCACCAGGCAGAGTTGGCTAATCTCCTGGTGTAACGCTAGCTGGTGCTAGCTGGTTTTAGCATGTTAGCCGGTGTTAGCCGATGTCCGTAAATGTAATCCATTTGGTCAAACCACCTCCAGACTTTTCGGGTCTGCCTCTACTTCTGCTGCTGCGATCTTTCATTTCACGGTTGTCACTTTTAAGCTTTTTAACTTTTCTCTGCATTGTCATGTTTGTGGGAATCATTCTGCTCCGTCCTTAGCGCTAGCTCCACAAACACCTTCTGGTTTCTGGTGGAACCAGCGAGATCAGGCTGGTGTCCTCTCCTCAAACTGAGGAAGGTGTTGCCCTCATCCAGCGACCAAGGAATTGTTTTCCGTACGGACGCCATGGTTCGAGGCAACGTGTTGTTTGTTATGATATTTGCTACAGCTGCAGAGTGATTGACAGCGCATCTGACCAACCAGAATTGACGTTCGCCGACGTCAGATTGTTTTGGTGGCCCGGCTAGTGGAGTGAAGTCGGCCTTTACTATTGGTCAGAACTACATAGAGAATGAAAGGCAGCGCCACCACCGAGGCGTTTTTGACGCTTGTCGAGTGAAAGCCCGAGAGCCGCACGGAACCAGCCAAAGAGCCGCATGCGGCTCACGAGCCGCGGGTTGGCCACCCCTGGATTAGGCCCTTTAATTTTGACAGATTAGGCCCTTTAATTATGACAGATTAGGGCCCTTTAATTATGATAGATTAGGCCCTTTAATTATGACAGATTGGGCCCTTTAATTATGACAGATTAGGGCCCTTTAATGATGACAGATTAGGCCCTTTAATTATGACAGACTAGGGCCCTTTAATGATGACAGATTAGGCCCTTTAATTATGACAGATTAGGCCCTTTAATTATGACAGATTAGGGCCCTTTAATGATGACAGATTAGGCGCTTTAATGATGACAGATTAGGCCCTTTAATGATGACAGATTAGGGCCCTTTAATTATGACAGATTAGGGCCCTTTAATTATGACAGATTAGGGCCCTTTAATGATGACAGATAAGGGTCCTTTAATGATGACAGATTAGGGCCCTTTAATGATGACAGATTAGGGCCCTTTAATGATGACAGATTTAGGCCCTTTAATGATGACAGATTAGGCCCTTTAATTATGACAGATTAGGGCCCTTTAATGATGACAGATTAGGGCCCTTTAATGATGACAGATTAGGCCCTTTAATGATGACAGATTAGGGCCCTTTAATTATGACAGATTAGGGCCCTTTAATGATGACAGATAAGGGTCCTTTAATGATGACAGATTAGGGCCCTTTAATGATGACAGATTAGGGCCCTTTAATGATGACAGATTAGGCCCTTTAATGATGACAGATTAGGCCCTTTAATGATGACAGATTAGGGCCCTTTAATGATGACAGATTAGGGCCCTTTAATGATGACAGATTAGGGTCCTTTAATGATGACAGATTAGGCCCTTTAATTATGACAGATTAGGCCCTTTAATGATGACAGATTAGGCCCTTTAATTATGACAGATTAGGCCCTTTAATGATGACAGATTGGACCCTTTAATGATGACAGATAAGGGTCCTTTAATGATGACAGATTAGGGCCCTTTAATGATGACAGATTAGGGCCCTTTAATGATGACAGATTAGGCCCTTTAATGATGACAGATTAGGCCCTTTAATTATGACAGATTAGGGCCCTTTAATGATGACAGATTAGGGCCCTTTAATGATGACAGATTAGGGTCCTTTAATGATGACAGATTAGGCCCTTTAATTATGACAGATTAGGCCCTTTAATGATGACAGATTAGGCCCTTTAATTATGACAGATTAGGGCCCTTTAATGATGACAGATTAGGGCCCTTTAATGATGACAGATTAGGGTCCTTTAATGATGACAGATTAGGCCCTTTAATTATGACAGATTAGGCCCTTTAATGATGACAGATTAGGCCCTTTAATTATGACAGATTAGGCCCTTTAATAATGATAGATTAGGGCCCTTTAATGATGACAGATTAGGGCCCTTTAATGATGACAGATTAGGCCCTTTAATTATGACAGATTAGGCCCTTTAATGATGACAGATTAGGCCCTTTAATGATGACAGATTAGGGCCCTTTAATGATGACAGATTAGGCCCTTTAATTATGACAGATTAGGGCCCTTTAATGATGACAGATTAGGCCCTTTAATGATGACAGATTAGGCCCTTTAACGATCCTTCTGTAAGAGTGTGCGATAAAGTGCCGCTGGAGCCACTGTTGCATTATTGCAGAGTTCCTACAGAAAGCCGTCGTATCAAAGCCTGGATCATATCTGCGTTTGCTTCAATGGTCCAGGAGCTCCTGTGATGTCACACACTTCTTGTTATTGGAAGAAGACGGAGATGAGTCCAGATAAGCAGCAGCGTAACCTCAGATTCAGCTCAGAATAAAAAGACATAAAAGAGAAGTGAGAGACGGCGAAGCGGCACAGAGGCTTTGGTGTTTTTATCTGGAGAAATCCACAGCCACAGCCACAGCCGCAGCCACAGCCGCAGCCGCAGCCGCCCTGACTCCTCCTGAGAGAGAGAGAGATCCAGGCTCAGGGCGATCAAAGCACAGGGACCTTCTGCTTCTGTAATTATGTATTTCAGTTTTAAAGATGTGTATTTTCTTTACATGATGTTCGGGTTTTCACTCTTCTTCATGTGTCAGTCTTCAGCACATGATAATAATGTGGAAAATACACAAACAACAATAAAACTTGTCAAATTATAGCCATTTCTTGCATAGAGGTGATGTCACATACATTGAAACAGCTGGTTCTGTGCTCCGACGTAGCCTCATGCTAACTCGGAGGTAAACAAAGCAGTGTGAAAGCTAACACACTAAGCTAATAAACGTTTTCCTTCAATGATCGTCACACACAGCCTGCAGAGGC
This sequence comes from Knipowitschia caucasica, assembly GCA_964034765.1. NCBI lineage: Eukaryota > Metazoa > Chordata > Actinopteri > Gobiiformes > Gobiidae > Knipowitschia > Knipowitschia caucasica. The sequence goes on from OZ035836.1 coordinate 1,705,319, forward strand.
TACTGTTAGCATCACTGCACCTGCAGAGGCTACTGTTAGCATCACTGCACCTGCAGAGGCTACTGTTAGCATCACTGCACCTGCAGAGGCTACTGTTAGCATCACTGCACCTGCAGAGGCTACTGTTAGCATCACTGCACCTGCAGAGGCTACTGTTAGCATCACTGCACCTGCAGAGGCTACTGTTAGCATCACTGCACCTGCAGAGGCTACTGTTAGCATCACTGCACCTGCAGAGGCTACTGTTAGCATCACTGCACCTGCAGAGGCTACTGTTAGCATCACTGCACCTGCAGAGGCTACTGTTAGCATCACTGCACCTGCAGAGGCTACTGTTAGCATCACTGCACCTGCAGAGGCTACTGTTAGCATCACTGCACCTGCAGAGGCTACTGTTAGCATCACTGCACCTGCAGAGGCTACTGTTAGCATCACTGCACCTGCAGAGGCTACTGTTAGCATCACTGCACCTGCAGAGGCTACTGTTAGCATCACTGCACCTGCAGAGGCTACTGTTAGCATCACTGCACCTGCAGAGGCTACTGTTAGCATCACTGCACCTGCAGAGGCTACTGTTAGCATCACTGCACCTGCAGAGGCTACTGTTAGCATCACTGCACCTGCAGAGGCTACTGTTAGCATCACTGCACCTGCAGAGGCTACTGTTAGCATCACTGCACCTGCAGAGGCTACTGTTAGCATCACTGCACCTGCAGAGGCTACTGTTAGCATCACTGCACCTGCAGAGGCTACTGTTAGCATCACTGCACCTGCAGAGGCTACTGTTAGCATCACTGCACCTGCAGAGGCTACTGTTAGCATCACTGCACCTGCAGAGGCTACTGTTAGCATCACTGCACCTGCAGAGGCTACTGTTAGCATCACTGCACCTGCAGAGGCTACTGTTAGCATCACTGCACCTGCAGAGGCTACTGTTAGCATCACTGCACCTGCAGAGGCTACTGTTAGCATCACTGCACCTGCAGAGGCTACTGTTAGCATCACTGCACCTGCAGAGGCTACTGTTAGCATCACTGCACCTGCAGAGGCTACTGTTAGCATCACTGCACCTGCAGAGGCTACTGTTAGCATCACTGCACCTGCAGAGGCTACTGTTAGCATCACTGCACCTGCAGAGGCTACTGTTAGCATCACTGCACCTGCAGAGGCTACTGTTAGCATCACTGCACCTGCAGATGGCTACTGCAGAGGCTTGTTAGCATCACTGCACCTGCAGAGGCTACTGTTAGCATCACTGCACCTGCAGAGGCTACTGTTAGCATCACTGCACCTGCAGAGGGTTAGCATACTGCACCTGCAGAGGCTACATCACTGCACCTGCAGAGGCTACTGTTAGCATCACTGCACCTGCAGAGGCTACTGTTAGCATCACTGCACCTGCAGAGGCTACTGTTAGCATCACTGCACCTGCAGAGGCTACTGTTAGCATCACTGCACCTGCAGAGGCTACTGTTAGCATCACTGCACCTGCAGAGGCTACTGTTAGCATCACTGCACCTGCAGAGGCTACTGTTAGCATCACTGCACCTGCAGAGGCTACTGTTAGCATCACTGCACCTGCAGAGGCTACTGTTAGCATCACTGCACCTGCAGAGGCTACTGTTAGCATCACTGCACCTGCAGAGGCTACTGTTAGCATCACTGCACCTGCAGAGGCTACTGTTAGCATCACTGCACCTGCAGAGGCTACTGTTAGCATCACTGCACCTGCAGAGGCTACTGTTAGCATCACTGCACCTGCAGAGGCTACTGTTAGCATCACTGCACCTGCAGAGGCTACTGTTAGCATCACTGCACCTGCAGAGGCTACTGTTAGCATCACTGCACCTGCAGAGGCTACTGTTAGCATCACTGCACCTGCAGAGGCTACTGTTAGCATCACTGCACCTGCAGAGGCTACTGTTAGCATCACTGCACCTGCAGAGGCTACTGTTAGCATCACTGCACCTGCAGAGGCTACTGTTAGCATCACTGCACCTGCAGAGGCTACTGTTAGCATCACTGCACCTGCAGAGGCTACTGTTAGCATCACTGCACCTGCAGAGGCTACTGTTAGCATCACTGCACCTGCAGAGGCTACTGTTAGCATCACTGCACCTGCAGAGGCTACTGTTAGCATCACTGCACCTGCAGAGGCTACTGTTAGCATCACTGCACCTGCAGAGGCTACTGTTAGCATCACTGCACCTGCAGAGGCTACTGTTAGCATCACTGCACCTGCAGAGGCTACTGTTAGCATCACTGCACCTGCAGGAGGCTACTGTTAGCATCACTGCACCTGCAGAGGCTACTGTTAGCATCACTGCACCTGCAGAGGCTACTGTTAGCATCACTGCACCTGCAGAGGCTACTGTTAGCATCACTGCACCTGCAGAGGCTACTGTTAGCATCACTGCACCTGCAGAGGCTACTGTTAGCATCACTGCACCTGCAGAGGCTACTGTTAGCATCACTGCACCTGCAGAGGCTACTGTTAGCATCACTGCACCTGCAGAGGCTACTGTTAGCATCACTGCACCTGCAGAGGCTACTGTTAGCATCACTGCACCTGCAGAGGCTACTGTTAGCATCACTGCACCTGCAGAGGCTACTGTTAGCATCACTGCACCTGCAGAGGCTACTGTTAGCATCACTGCACCTGCAGAGGCTACTGTTAGCATCACTGCACCTGCAGAGGCTACTGTTAGCATCACTGCACCTGCAGAGGCTACTGTTAGCATCACTGCACCTGCAGAGGCTACTGTTAGCATCACTGCACCTGCAGAGGCTACTGTTAGCATCACTGCACCTGCAGAGGCTACTGTTAGCATCACTGCACCTGCAGAGGCTACTGTTAGCATCACTGCACCTGCAGAGGCTACATGCAGAGGCTACTGTTAGCATCACTGCACCTGCAGAGGCTACTGTTAGCATCACTGCACCTGCAGAGGCTACTGTTAGCATCACTGCACCTGCAGAGGCTACTGTTAGCATCACTGCACCTGCAGAGGCTACTGTTAGCATCACTGCACCTGCAGAGGCTACTGTTAGCATCACTGCACCTGCAGAGGCTACTGTTAGCATCACTGTTAGCACCTGCAGCAGGCTACTGTTAGCATCACTGCACCTGCAGAGGCTACTGTTAGCATCACTGCACCTGCAGAGGCTACTGTTAGCATCACTGCACCTGCAGAGGCTACTGTTAGCATCACTGCACCTGCAGAGGCTACTGTTAGCATCACTGCACCTGCAGAGGCTACTGTTAGCATCACTGCACCTGCAGAGGCTACTGTTAGCATCACTGCACCTGCAGAGGCTACTGTTAGCATCACTGCACCTGCAGAGGCTACTGTTAGCATCACTGCACCTGCAGAGGCTACTGTTAGCATCACTGCACCTGCAGAGGCTACTGTTAGCATCACTGCACCTGCAGAGGCTACTGTTAGCATCACTGCACCTGCAGAGGCTACTGTTAGCATCACTGCACCTGCAGAGGCTACAGAGGCTACTGTTAGCATCACTGCACCTGCAGAGGCTACTGTTAGCATCACTGCACCTGCAGAGGCTACTGTTAGCATCACTGCACCTGCAGAGGCTACTGTTAGCATCACTGCACCTGCAGAGGCTACTGTTAGCATCACTGCACCTGCAGAGGCTACTGTTAGCATCACTGCACCTGCAGAGGCTACTGTTAGCATCACTGCACCTGCAGAGGCTACTGTTAGCATCACTGCACCTGCAGAGGCTACTGTTAGCATCACTGCACCTGCAGAGGCTACTGTTAGCATCACTGCACCTGCAGAGGCTACTGTTAGCATCACTGCACCTGCAGAGGCTACTGTTAGCATCACTGCACCTGCAGAGGCTACTGTTAGCATCACTGCACCTGCAGAGGCTACTGTTAGCTCACTGTTAGGCTACTGTTAGCATCACTGCACCTGCAGAGGCTACTGTTAGCATCACTGCACCTGCAGAGGCTACTGTTAGCATCACTGCACCTGCAGAGGCTACTGTTAGCATCACTGCACCTGCAGAGGCTACTGTTAGCATCACTGCACCTGCAGAGGCTACTGTTAGCATCACTGCACCTGCAGAGGCTACTGTTAGCATCACTGCACCTGCAGAGGCTACTGTTAGCATCACTGCACCTGCAGAGGCTACTGTTAGCATCACTGCACCTGCAGAGGCTACTGTTAGCATCACTGCACCTGCAGAGGCTACTGTTAGCATCACTGCACCTGCAGAGGCTACTGTTAGCATCACTGCACCTGCAGAGGCTACTGTTAGCATCACTGCACCTGCAGAGGCTACTGTTAGCATCACTGCACCTGCAGAGGCTACTGTTAGCATCACTGCACCTGCAGAGGCTACTGTTAGCATCACTGCACCTGCAGAGGCTACTGTTAGCATCACTGCACCTGCAGAGGCTACTGTTAGCATCACTGCACCTGCAGAGGCTACTGTTAGCATCACTGCACCTGCAGAGGCTACTGTTAGCATCACTGCACCTGCAGAGGCTACTGTTAGCATCACTGCACCTTTGAACATAGTTGTTTTGCTTCCTCTGGAAAATGAAAGAGAAAGTTTGCTCTCAAACTAAAGCTTGTGGGAGTAAATGAAAAACGACTGTGGGTAAACAGCTGTGATCATGTTTAAAGCAGAGAAAAGTAAAAACGCGTACTTTCTACTTTCATGAGAAGTTTTGAAAGTGGAAGAGTAACTTAATCCAGAGATAGATGTTGTTCTTAATCCTCCTGATGCCAGACTTCAGGAGGTTCCTGCTGAGGCTAAAAGCGTTTAAGCTAGCAGGCTCCTGTCGCGTGACATCAGCTGCTCGTCCACGTCAAAGAAGCAGCCGACACGCTCTAATGCCGTGTTCAGACCGATCGCGATGGAGGAGTCAGGGGCGAGTGATTTACATGTTATGTCTATGGCCGGGTGCGCTCAGGAGCGAATGACAGGCCGGCGGTGCGAATGACGAGAGTAGAGCGAGGCGAACAGGGCGTTTTGAACGAAAAGAGCGGAACGAAAGTGGCGAAAGGGGCGTTTGACGCGCGCCTAGAGCCATTTCGCCTCCACCGCCCTACTCGCTCGAGTTGAAAAATCTGAACTTTTTGGTCAATTCGCGGGGCGTTGACCAATCAGGGACTGAATCGAGCAGTGACGTAGCATTGAACAACATTTAGTTATCTAACCTAATGGACTATTAATTATCTAACCCCCACCTGAAACGAGCTTATCGTGTCTAGTTTGGCATAACTAACTGATTAGTTTGGCATAAATCTAAAAGCTAAACAGTGGCACAATGGCTTTACATGTAAAGTACTTGGATTATAACATTTGGAATCTTATTTATTGAGAACCGCTTGATTTACTAACCGAAGACAGATGGACAGGCGCTCTGCAGGGGAGATAGAGCGCCTGTAGTTGGTCTCCCGGACGGTGATCCGAGCCCCAACGCGGGACAGCAGGTCCTCAAACTGGGTCCTGGACACACGGAAATACCGCTGGAATCGACCGTCATCCAGGCGCAGCTCCTGGAGCAGATGGTGGTACTCCCCATATTGGGAGCGTCTCTGGAGGATATCGTGGACCCAGAGACGGCGTCGCTGCCGCCGCTGTTCGGCTTTCCACATTAAATAAAGTATAGTGACTCGTTCCAGAAAATCAAAGCCCGCCATGCTGAGTTGAACAACAACCGGAACCGGCAACTGGCCATAAGCTCCTCCTATTGGATGACGCGGCGAGGCGAAATCTCGACGAAAATCCGCAGGCGAACAGAGCGAGTAATCGCCGCGATAGAAGCGAGTGTCATCAAATATTCAAGCGAAAAACGCCTGGCGTTTGATGCGATTTTTTCGCCTCCATCGCGATCGGTCTGAACACGGCATAATGGGATAGCATTAGCATTAGCATTAGCATTAGCATTAGCATTAGCATTAGCATTAGCATATGGTTTCAGCTAATATTAAGTTAGAAACCAGTGCTGCGCACGGAACAGCCCAGAGAAGGTCACTACATTCTGCTCCTGCTCCTGCTCCTCTCCTGCTCCTCTCCTGCTCCTCTCCTGCTCCTCTCCTGCTCCTGCTCCTCTCCTGCTCCTCTCCTGCTCCTCACCTCCTGCTCCTCTCCTGCTCCTCTCCTGCTCCTCTCCTGCTCCTCTCCTGCTCCTCTCCTGCTCCTCTCCTGCTCCTGCTCCTCTCCTGCTCCTCTCCTGCTCACCTCCTCTCCTGCTCCTCTCCTGCTCCTGCTCCTCTCCTCTCCTCCTGCTCCTCTCCTGCTCCTCTCCTCTCCTGCTCCTGCTCACCTCCTCTCCTGCTCCTCTCCTGCTCCTCTCCTCTCCTCTCCTGCTCCTGCTCCTCTCCTGCTCCTCTCCTGCTCACCTCCTCTCCTGCTCCTCTCCTGCTCCTCTCCTCTCCTCTCCTGCTCCTCTCCTCTCCTGCTCCTCTCCTGCTCCTCTCCTCTCCTGCTCCTCTCCTGCTCCTCTCCTCCTCCTGCTCCTCTCGCTGCTCCTCTCCTGCTCCTCTCCTGCCCCTCTCCTGCTCCTCTCCTGCTCCTCAACCTCCTGCTCCTCTCCTGCTCCTCTCCTGCTCCTGCTCCTCTCCTGCTCCTCTCCTGCTCCTCACCTCCTGCTCCTCTCCTGCTCCTCTCCTCTCCTGCTCCTCACCTCCTGCTCCTCTCCTGCTCCTCTCCTGCTCCTGCTCCTCTCCTGCTCCTCTCTCCTGCTCCTCTCCTGCACCTCTCCTGCTCCTCTCCTGCTCACCTCCTCTCCTGCTCCTCTCCTGCTCCTGCTCCTCTCCTGCTCCTGCTCCTCTCCTGCTCACCTCCTCTCCTGCTCCTCTCCTGCTCCTCTCCTCTCCTCTCCTCTCCTGCTCCTCTCCGCTCCTCTCCTGCTCCTCTCCTGCTCCTCTCCTGCTCCTCTCCTGCTCCTCACCTCTCCTGCTCCTCTCCTGCTCCTCACCTCTCCTGCTCCTCAACCTCTCCTGCTCCTCTCCTGCTCCTCTCCTCTCCTGCTCCTCTCCTCTCCTGCTCCTCTCCTCTCCTGCTCCTGCTCCTCTCCTGCTCCTCACCTCCTGCTCACCTCCTCTTCTGCTCCTCTCCTGCTCCTGCTCCTCTCCTGCTCACCTCCTCTCCTGCTCCTCTCCTGCTCCTCTCCTCTCCTCTCCTGCTCCTCTCCTCTCCTCTCCTGCTCCTCTCCTGCTCCTCTCCTGCTCCTCTCCTGCTCCTCACCTCTCCTGCTCCTCTCCTGCTCCTCACCTCTCTGCTCCTCACCTCTCCTGCTCCTCACCTCTCCTGCTCCTCACCTCTCCTGCTCCTCTCCTCTCCTGCTCCTCTCCTCTCCTGCTCCTCTCCTCTCCTGCTCCTGCTCCTCTCCTGCTCCTCACCTCCTGCTCACCTCCTCTTCTGCTCCTCTCCTGCTCCTGCTCCTCTCCTCTCCTGCTCCTCTCCTGCTCCTGCTCCTCTCCTGCTCACCTCCTCTCCTGCTCCTCTCCTCTCCTCTCCTGCTCCTCTCCTCTCCTGCTCCTCTCCTGCTCCTCTCCTCTCCTCTCCTGCTCCTCCTGCGCCTCTCCTCTCCTCTCCTGCTCCTCTCCTCTCCTGCGCCTCTCCTGCTCCTCTTCTGCTCCTCTCCTGCTCCTCTCTCTCCTGCTCCTGCTCCTCTCCTCTCCTCTCCTGCTCCTCTCCTCTCCTGCTCCTCTCCTGCTCTCTCCTCTCCTCTCCTGCTCCTCTCCTGCTCCTCTCCTGCTCCTCTCCTCTCCTGCTCCTCTCCTCTCTGCTCCTCTCCTCTCCTGCTCCTCTCCTGCTCCTGCTCCTCACCTCCTGCTCACCTCCTCTTCTGCTCCTCTCCTGCTCCTGCTCCTCTCCTCTCCTGCTCCTCTCCTGCTCCTGCTCCTCTCCTGCTCACCCTCCTCTCCTGCTCCTCTCCTCTCCTCTCCTGCTCCCCTCCTCTCCTGCTCCTCTCCTGCTCCTCTCCTCTCCTCTCCTGCGCCCTCTCCTCTCTCCTCTCCTGCTCCTCTCCTCTCCTCTCCTGCGCCCTCTCCTGCTCCTCTTCTGCTCCTCTCCTGCTCCTCTCCTCTCCTGCTCCTGCTCCTCTCCTCTCCTCTCCTGCTCCTCTCCTCTCCTGCTCCTCTCCTGCTCCTCTCCTCTCCTCTCCTGCTCCTCTCCTGCTCCTCTCCTGCTCCTCTCCTCTCTGCTCCTCTCCTGCTCCTCTCCTCTCCTGCTCCTCTCCCTCTCCTGCTCCTCTCCTGCTCCTCTCCTCTCCTCTCCTGCCCCTCTCCTCTCCTGCCTCCTCTCCTCTCCTGCTCCTCTCCTGCTCCTCTCTGCTCCTCTCCTGCTCCTCTCCTGCTCCTGCTCCCTCTCCTCTCTGCTCCTGCTCCTCTCCTGCTCCTCTCCTGCTCCTCTCCTGCTCCTGCTCCTCCTCTCCTGCTCCTCACCTCCTGCTCACCTCCTGCTCCTCTCCTCTCCTCTCTGCTCTGCACTGCTCCTGCTCCTCTCCTGCTCCTTCTCCTGCTCACCTCCTCTGCTCCTCTCTGCTCCTCTCCTCTGCTCTCACCTCCTGCTCACCTCCTGCTCCTCTCCTCTCCTGCTCCTCTCCTGCTCCTCTCCTGCTCCTCTCTCTCCTGCTCCTCTCCTGCTCCTCTCCTGCTCCTCTCCTCTCCTGCTCCTCTCCTGCTCCTGCTCCTCTCCTCTCCTGCCCCTCTCCTGCTCTCCTCTCCTGCTCCTCTCTCTCTCCTGCTCCTCTCCTGCTCCTCCCTCTCCTGCTCCTCTCCTGCTCCTCTCCTCTCCTCTCCTGCTCCTCTCCTGCTCCTCTCCTGGCTCCTGCTCCTCTCCTGCTCCTCTCCTGCCCTCTCCTCTCCTGCTCCTCTCCTCTCCTGCTCCTGCTCCTCTCCTCTCCTCTCCTGCTCCTCTCTCCTGCTCCTCTCCTCTCCTGGCTCCTGCTCCTCTCCTGCTCCTCACCTCCTGCTCACCTCCTCTCCTGCTCTCTCTCCTGCTCCTGCTCCTCTCCTGCTCCCTCTCTGCTCCTGCTCCTCTCCTGCTCACATCCTCCTCTCCTGCTCCTCTCCTCTCCTGCTCCTCTCCTGCTCCTCTTCTGCTCCTCTCCTGCTCCTCTCCTCTCCTGCTCCTGCTCCTCTCCTCTCCTCTCCTGCTCCTCTTCCTCTCCGCTCCTCTCCTGCTCCTCTCCTCTCCTCTCCTGCTCCCTCTCCTGCTCCTCTCCTGCTCCTCTCCTCTCCTGCTCCTCTCCTGCTCCTCTCCTCTCCTGCTCCTCTCTGCTCCTCTCCTCTCCTGCTCCTCTCCTGCCCCTCTGCTCTCTCTGCTCCTCTCCTCCTCTCCTCTCCTCTCCTCTCCTGCTCCTGCTCCTCTCCTGCTCCTCTCCTGCTCCTCTCCTGCTCTCTCTCCTGCTCCTCACCTCCTGCTCCTCTCCTTGCTCCTCCTGCTCCTGCTCCTCTCCTGCTCCTCTCCTGCTCCTCTCCTGCTCCTGCTCCTGCTCCTCTCCTCTCCTGCTCCTCTCCTGCTCCTGCCTCCTCTCCTGCTCCTCTCCTGCTCCTCTCCTTGCTCTGCTCCTCCTCTCCTGCTCCTGCTCCTCTCCTGCTCCTGCTCTCTTCCTCTCCTCTCCCTCTGCTCCTCTCCTCCCTCCTGCTCCTCTCCTGCTCCTCACCTCTCCTGTCTCCTCTCCTGCTCCTCTCTCCTGCTCCTGCACCTCTCCTGCTCCTCTCCTGCTCCTCTCCTGCCCTCCTGCTCCTGCTCCTCTCTGCGTCCTCCTCTGCTCACCTCCTCTCCTGCTCCTCTCCTGCTCCTCTCCTCTCACTCTCCTGCTCCTCTCTGCTCCTCCACCTCCTCCTCTCCTCTCCTGCTCCTCTCCTCCTCCTGCTCCTCTCCTGCTCCTGCTCCTCTCCTGCTCCTCTCTGCACCTCTCCTGCTCTCCTCTCCTGCTCCTCTCTCTGCTCTCTCTGCTCCTCTCCCTGCTCCTCTCCTGCTCCTCTCCTCTCCTGCTCCTGCTCCTCCCCTGCCCTCCTCTCCTGCTCCTACTCCTCTCCTCCTCTCCTGCTCCTCTCCTGCCCTCTCCTGCTCCTCTCCTGCTCCTCTCCTGCTCCTCTCCTCTGCCTCTCCTGCTCCTCTCCTCTCCTGCTCCCTGCTCCTCTCCTCTCCTCTCCTGCTCCTCTCCTGCTCCTCTCCTCTCCTGCTCCTCTCCTCTCTGCTCCTAGCTCCCTGCTCCCTCCTCGCCTGCTCCTCCTCCTGCTCCTCTCCTCTCGGCCCTCTCTCGCCTGCTCCTCTCCTGGCTCCTCTGCCTCCTCTCCTGCTCCTCTCCTGCTCCTCTCCTGCTCCTCTCCTGCTCCTCTCCTGCTCCCTCCTCCTGCTCACCTCTCCTCTCCTGCTCCTCTCCTGCTCCTCTCCTCTCCTCCTCTCCTGCTCCTCTCCTCTCCTCCTGCTCCTCTCTCTCCTCTCCTGCTCCTCTCCTGCTCCTGCCTCCTCTCCTGGCTCCTCTCCTCTCCTGCTCCTCCTGCTGTCCTCTCCTGCTCCTCTCTCCCTCTCCTCGCACCTCTCTGCAGCTCCTGCTCCTCTCCTCTCCTGCCCTCACCTCCTCAACTCTCCTGCTCCTCTCCTGCTCCTCCCTCCTGCTCCTCTCTCTGCTCTCTCCTGCTCATTCCTCTCCTGCTCCTCTCCTGCTCACTCTCCTCTCCCTCCTCTCCTGCTCCCTCTCCCTGCTCCTCTCCTGCTCATCTCCTCTCCTCTCCTGCTCCTCTCCTGCTCCTCCACCTCTCCTCTCCTCTCCTGCACCCTCTCCTGCTCCTCTCCTGCTCCTCTCTCTCCTCTCCTGCTCCTCTCTGCTCCTCTCCTCTCCTCTCTCTCCTGCTCTCTCCTCTGTCCTCTCTGCTCCTCTCTCTCCTCTCCTCTCCTCTCCTGCTCCTCTCCTGCTCCTCTCTGCTCCTCTCCTCTCCTGCTCTATCCTCTCTGCTCCTCTCCTCTCCTCTCCTCTCTGCTCCTCTCCTGATCCTCTCTCTCCTGCTCCTCTCCTCTCCTCTCCTCTCCTGCTCCTCTCCCTCCTCCTCTCCTCTCCTCTCTCTCCTCTCCTGCTCCTCTCTGCTCCTCTCCTCCTCTCTCTCCTGCTCCTCTCTCTGCTCCTCCTCTCTGCTCCTCTCCTGCTCTCTCCTCTCTGCTCCTCTCCTCTCCTCTCCTCCCTCTCCTGCTCTCTCCTCTCCTCTCCTCTCCTCTCTCTCCTCTCCTCTCCTCTCCTGCTCCTCTCCTGCTCCTCTCCTCTCTCTCTCCTCTCCTGCTCCTCTCCTCTCTCCCTCCTCTCCTCTCTCTCCTCTCCTCTCCTCTCTGCTCCTCTCTCTCCTGCTCCTCTCTGCCCTCTCCTCTCCTCTCTCTCTGCTCCTCTCCTCCTCTCCTCTCTCTGCTCCTCTCCTCTCCTCTCCTCTCCTCCTCCTCTCTGCTCCTCTCTCCCTCTCTCTCCTCTCCTCTCCTCTCCTGCTCCTCTCCTCTCCTGCCTCTCCTGCTCCTCTCCTCTCCTCTCCTCTCCTGCCTCCTCTCTCTGCTCCTCTCCTGCTCCTCTCTGCCTCCTCTCTCCCTCTCTCTCCTCTCCTCTCCTGCTCTGCTCCTCTCCTGCTCCTCTCCTCTCCTCTCCTCTGCCTCTCTCTCCTGCTCTCTCCTCTCCTCTCCTCTCTCTCCTCTCCTCTCCTCTCCTCTCCCTCTCCTGCTCCTCTCCTCTCCCTGCTCCTCTCCTCTCTCTCTCTCCTCCTCCTCTCCTCCCTCTCCTCTCTCCTCTCCTGCCCTCTCCTCTCCTCTCCTCTCCTGCTCCTCTCCTGCCTCCTCTCCTCTCCTCTCTCTCCTCTCCTCTGCCTCCTCTCCTGCTCCTCTCCTCTGCTCCTCTCCTCTCCTCTCTCTGCTCCCTCCTCTCTGCTCTCTCCTCTCCTGCTCCTCTCCTCTCTGCCTCTCCTCTCCTGCCCTCTCCTCTCCTCTCCTCTCCTCTCCTCTCCCTGCTCTCTCCTCTCTCCTCTCCTCTCCTGCTCCTCTCCTCTCCTGCTCCTCTCCTCCTGCCTCCTCCTCTCCTCCTCTCCTCTCTGCTCCTCTCCTGCTCCTCTCCTGCTCCTCTCCTCTCCTCTCTCTCTGCTCCTCTCCTCTCCTGCTCCTCTCCTGCCTCTCTCTCTCCTCTCCTCTCCTCCTCTCTCCTGCTCCTGCTCTCTCCTCTCCTCTGCTCTCCTCTCTTCCTCTCCTCTCCCTCTCCTCTCCTCTCTCTCTCCTCCTCTCTCTCCTCTCTCCTCTCCTCTCTCTCCTCCTCTCCTCTCCTCTCCTCTGCTCTCCTCTCCTGCTCCTCTCCTCTCCTCTCTCTCCTCTCCTCTCTCTGCCTCCTCTCCTCTCCTCTCCTCTCTCCTCCTCTCTCTCCTGCTCCTCTCCTCTCCTCCCTCTCCTCTCCTCTCTCTCCTCTCTCTGCCTCTCCTCTCCTCTCCTCTCTGCCTCCTCTCCTCCTCTCCTCTCCTCTCCCTCTGCCTCTCCTCCTCTCTCTGCTCCTCTCCCTGCTCCTCTCCTGCCTCTCCTGCTCCTCTCCTGCTCCTCTCCTCTCTCTCCCTCTCTGCTCCTCTCCTCTCTCTCCTCTCTCTGCCCTCCTCTCCTGCTCCTCCTCTCCTCTCCTCTCCTGCTCCTCTCTCTCTCCTCTCTCTGCCTCTCTCCTGCTCCTCCTCTCCTCTCCCTCCTCTCTCTCCTCTCTCCTGCTCCTCTCTCTGCCTCTCTCTCTGCTCCTCTCCTGCTCCCTCCTCTCCTCTCCTCTCCTGCTCTCTGCCCTCTCTCTGCCTCCTCTCCTCTCCTCTCCTCCTCTGCTCCTCTCTGCTCCTCTCTCTGCTCCTCTCCTCTCCTCTCCTCTCCCTCTCCTCTCCTCCTCTGCTCCTCTCCTCTCCTCTCCTCTCTCTGCTCCTCTCTCCTCTCCTCTCCTCTCCTCTCCTCTCCTGCTCCTCTCCTGCTCCTCTCTCCTGCCTCTCTCTCCTCTCCTCCTCTCTCTGCTCCTCTCCTGCTCCTCTCCTCTCTCTCTCCTCCTCTCTGCCTCTCTCTCCTGCTCCTCTCCTCTCCTGCTCCTCTCCTCTCCTCTCCTCTCCTCTCTCCTGCCTCTCTCTGCTCCTCTCTCCTGCTCCTCCCTCTCCTGCTCCTCTCCTGCTCCTCTCCTCTCCTGCTCCTCTCCCTCCTCTCCTCTCCTCTCTGCCTCCTCTCTGCTCCCTCCTCTCCTCTCCTCTCCTCTCTCTGCTCCTCTCCTCTCCTCTCCTCCTCTCCTCTCTCCTCTCTCTCCTCTCTCTGCTCCTCTCCTCTCCTCTCTCCTCTCCTCTCCTGCTCCTCTCCTCCCTCCTCTCCTGCTCCTCTCCCTCTCCTCTCCTCCTCTCCTCTCTCCTGCTCCTCTCCTCTCCTGCCTCCTCTCCTGCTCCTCTCCTCTCCTCTCCTCTCCTGCCTCTCTCTCCTCTCCTCTCCTCTCCTCTCCTCTCCTCCCTCTCTCCTCCTCTGCTCCTCTCCTCTCCTCTCCTCTCCTCTCCTCTCCTCTCCTGCTCCTCTCCTCTCCTCTCCTCTGCCTCCTCTCCTCTCCTCCTCTCTCTCCTGCTCCTCTCCTCTGCTCCTCTCTCTGCTCCTCTCCTGCCTCTCCTCTCCTCTCCTCTCCTCTCTCCTCTCCTGCTCCTCTCTCTGCTCTCTCCTCTCCTCTCCTCTCTCCTCTCCTCTCCTCTCCTGCTCCTCTCTCTGCTCCTCTCCTCTGCTCCTCTCCTGCTCCTCCTCTCTCCTCTCCTCTCCTCCTCTGCCTCTCCTGCTCCTCTCCTGCTCCTCTCCTGCCTCTCTCCTCCCTCTCCTCTCCTCTCCCTGCCCTCCTCTCCTCTCTCCTCTCTCCTCCCTCTCCTCTCCTCCTCTCTCCCCTCTCTGCTCCTCTCCTGCCTCCTCTCCTGCTCCTCTCCTCTCTCTCTCCTCCCTCTCCTCTCTCCTCCTCTCCTCTCCCTCCTGCTCTCTCCTCTCCTCTCCTCTCCTGCTCTCCTCCTCCTGCTCTCTCCTCTCCTCTCCCCTCTCCTCTCCCTCCTCTCCTGCTCCTCTCCTCTGCTCTCCTCCTTCTCCTCTCCTCTCTCTGCCCTCTCCCTCCTCCCTCTCCTCTCCTCTCCTCTCTCCCCTCTCCTCTCCTCTCCTCTCTCTGCCTCCTCTCCTCTCCTCTCCTCTCCTCTCCTCTCCTCTCCCCTCTCCTCTCCTCTGCCTCTCCTCTGCTCTCTCCTCTCCTCCTCTCTCTCCTCTCTCTGCCTCCTCTCCTCTCCTCTCTCTCCTCCTGCTCTCCTCTCCTCTGCTCCTCTCCTGCTCCTCTCCTCTCCTGCTCCCTCTCCTGCTCCTCTCCTCTCCTCTCTCTGCTCCTCTCCTGCCTCCTCTCCTCTCCCTCTCCCTCCTCTCTCTCCTCTCCTGCTCCTCTCTCCTCCTGCCTCCCTCCTCTCCTCTCCTCCTCTCTGCTCCTCTCCTCTCCTCTCCTGCTCCTCTCCTCTCCCTCCTCTCCTCTCCTGCTCTCCTCCCTCCCTCTCTGCTCCTCTCCCTGCTCCTCTCCTCTCCTCCTCCTCTCCTCTCCTGCTCCTCTCCTCTCCTGCTCCTCCCTCTCCTCTCCTGCTCCTCTCTGCTCCCCTCCTCCTCTCTCCTCTCCTGCCTCCTCTCTGCCTCTCTCTCCTGCTCTCCCTCTCTCTCCTCTCCTGCTCCTCCTCCTGTCTCCTCTCTCTCTCCTCTCCTGCCCTCTCTCCCTCCCTCTCTGCTCTCTCCTGCTCCTCTCCTCTCCTCTCCTCCTCTCCTCTCCTGCTCCCTCCTGCTCCTCTCTCTCCTCTCCTGCTCCTCTCCCTCCTCCTCTCCTGCCTCTCCTCTCCTGCTCCCTCTCTGCTCCTCTCCTGCTCCTCCCTCCTCTCTGCTCCTCTCCTCTCCTCTCCTCTCCTGCTCCTCTCCTGCTCTCCTCCTGCTCCTCTCCTGCTCCTCACCTCCTCTCCGCCTCTCCTCTCCTCCTCCTCCTCCTGCCTCCTCTCCTGCTCCTCTCCTGCTCCTCTCCTGCTCCTCTCTGCCCTCTCCTCTCCTCCCCTCCTCTCCTGCTCCTCTCCTGCTCACCGCCTCTCCTGCTCCTCTCCTGCTCTCCTCCTGCTCCTCTCCTGCCTCCTCTCCTGCTCCCACCTCCTCTCCGCTCCTCTCCTCTCCTGCCTCCTCTCCTGCTCCTCTCCTCTCCTCTCCCTCTCCTGCTCCTCTCCTTCTCGCGCTCCTCTCCTGCCCCTCTCCTGCTCCTCTCCTGCTCCTCTCCTCTCCCTGCCTCCGCTCCCTCTCCGCTCCTGCTCCTCTCCTGCTCCCTCTCCTCTCCTGCTCCCTCCTGCTCCTCTCCTGCTCCTCCTGCTCCTCTCCTCTCCTCTCCTCTCAGTAAGCAACAGTAAACAATGCTTGGGTCGACTAAATCGCTACATTGATTGTTTTCCATAAGATCATGATACTTTGTTTCTTTTGGAAACAGAAGTCACAGACTCGGAAAATGCGTTGGCTCTCGGTACAAAGTCTAAAGTAGAGAAAGAAAAAGGCAAAAAAAAATAACAACCCTTCCTAAAATATAGCAAAACATGTTAAATTATGACAGCTGGTCACTCTCTGGTTTTCTCTGGCTCTCTTGGGTCTCTCTCTGGTCCTCTCTCTCTGGTCTCTCTTGGTCTCTCCCTGGTCTCTCTCTGGTCTCTCTCTGGTCTCTCTCTGGTCTCTCTCCTCTCTGGTCTCTCTCTCTCTGGTCTCTCTTCTGGTCTCTCTCTCAGGTCTCTCTTGGTCTCTCTCTGTCTTCCTGGTCTCTCTCTGCTCTCTCTCTGTATCTCTCTGTCTCTCTTGGGTCTCTCTCTTGGTCTCTTCTGGTCTCTCTCTGTCCTTCTCTGGTCTCTCTCTCTGGTCTCTCTCTCGGTCGCTCTCTGGTCGTCTCTCTTGGTATCTCTCTCTGGTCTCTCTCTGGTCTCTCTCTGGTCTGCCTATGGTCACTTCTGGTCTTCTTGGTCTCTCTCTGGTCTCTCTCTGGTCTCTCTCTGGTCTTGGTCACTCTATGGTCTCTCTCTGGTCTCTCTATGGTCTCTCTCTGGTCTCTCTCTCTGGTCTCTCTCTGGTCTCTCTCTGGTCTCTCTCTGGTCTCTCTCTCTGGTCCTCTCTCTGGTCTCTCTCTGGTCTCTCTCTGGTCTCTCTCTTTGGTCTCTCTCTGGTCTCTTCTGTCTCTCTCTGGTCTCTCTCTGGTCTTTTGGTCATCTCTGGTCTCTCTCTGGTCTTCTCTCTCTGTCTCTCTCTGGTCTCTCTTGGTCTCCCTTTGTCACTAATTTGTCATGTTAATTTTTTTTAATAGCTTTTTACCAATCACAGCGCAGGGGACTAACAGGATGAAAAAATAGCCGCCGTTGGCTTAATTCCGGGGCTTTTTTAAACACCTTGTTTTTTATCAATGTGTTTTATTAAAGTGCATTGTCCCCGCTTTGAAATAACCTAAACTGAAACCTGAAAACTGACACCCTCTCACACCTCTCCACCCTCGCCTCGCGCTCTCCCCCTCTCCGTCCTCCCCTCTCACACCGCTCACACCTCTCGCCCGCTCCCCCTCCTCGACCCTCAATCACCCAACCCGCTCTCCCTCTCCCCCTCATCACCCCTCTCACATCCTCTCACCCTCTCCACTCCCTCTCCCCCTCTCACCCTCTCGTCCCGCTCACCCGCTCCCCCCTCTCCCCCTCTCCCCCTACTCACCCGCGCCCCCTCTCCTCATCCCCCTCCATCCCCCAAACCCTCTCAGCACGCCTCTCCCCCTCTCCCCCTCTGCGTCTCCCCCCCTCCTCCCCCTCGCTCTCTCACCTCGCACCACGCTCGCTCTCATCCCCCTCTCCCCCTCTCACCCTCATCGCCGTCCCCGCGTTCGCTCCCCCGCTCCCCCCTCTCTCCCTCTCCCCCTCTCGCTCGCTCCCCCGCTCCCCCGCGTCTCCCTCTCACCCGCGCGCCCTCGCAGCTCCCCCCCCCCCCCCCCCCCCCCCCCCCCCCCCCCCCCCCCCCCCCCCCCCCCCCCCCCCCCCCCCCCCCCCCCCCCCCCCCCCCCCCCCCCCCCCCCCCCCCCCCCGCCCCCCCCCCCCCCCCCCCCCCCCCCCCCCCCCCCCCCCCCCCCCCCCCCACCCCCCCCCCCCCCCCCCCCCCCCCCCCTCCCCCCCCCCCCCCCCTCCCCCCCCCCCCCCCCCCCCCCCCCCCCCCCCCCCCCCCCCCCCCCCCCCCCCCCCCCCCCCCCCCCCCCCCCCCCCCCCCCCCCCCCGCCACCCCCCCGCCCCCCCCCCCCCCCCTCCCCCCCCCCACCCCTCCCCCCCCCCCC
>OZ035836.1:1727647-1765147 GCA_964034765.1 Knipowitschia caucasica
CCCTCTCCCCCTCTGCCTCTCCCCTCTCTCCCTCTCTCCCTCTCCCCTCTCACCCTCTCCCCCTCTCTCCCTCTCACCCTCTCCCCTCTCTCCCTCTCTCCCTCTCCCCCTCTCTCCCTCTCCCCCTCTCCCCCCTCTCTCCCTCTCCCTCTCGCACTCTCTCCCCTCTCTCCCTCTCTCCCTCTCCCTCTCTCCCCCTCATCCCTCTCACCCCTCTCACCCTCTCTCCCTCTCCCCCTCTCCCCTCTCCCCCTCTCCCCCTCTCCCCCTCTCCCCCTCTCACCCTCTCACCCTCCTCCCCCTCTCCCCCTCTCCCCCTCTCCCCCTCTCCCCCCTCACCCTCTCACCCTCTCTCCCCCTCTCACCCTCCCACTCTCCCCCTCTACCCTCTCCTCTCGCCCCTCTCTCTCCCCTCTCGCTCTCTCTCCCCTCTCCCCCTCTCTCCCTCTCCCCTCTCCCCCTCTCCCCCTCTGCCTCTCCCTCGCTCTCACCCCCTCTCACCCCTCTCTCCCTCTCGCCCTCTCCCCCTCTCCCCCTCTCACCCCTCTCCCCCTCATCGCCCTCTCCCCCTCTCCCCCCTCTCCCCTCACCCCTCTCCCCCTCTCCCCCCTCGCCCTCGCCTCTCCCCCTCTCCCTCTCTCCCTCTCCCCCTCTCCCCTCTCTCCCTCTCTCTCCCTCTCCCCCTCTCGCCCTCTCCCCTCTCTCCCCTCTCTCCCCTCTCTCCCTCTCCCCCTCTCACCTCTCACCCCTCTCCCCCACTCCCCCTCTGCCTCTCCCCCTCTCCCCCTCTCGCTCTCTCCCCCTCTCCTCCTCTCTCCCTCTCCCCCTCTCCCCCACTCCCCCTCTGCCTCTCCCCCTCTCACCCTCTCCCCCTCTCGCTCTCTCCCCTCTCTCCCCTCTCACCCTCTCGCCCTCTCGCTCTCTCCCCCTCTCCCCCTCTCACCCTCTCACCTCTCACCCTCTCCCTCTCGCCTCTCCCCCTCTCACCCTCTCTCCCCCTCTCCCCCTCTCCCCCTCTCACCTCTCCCCTCTCCCCCTCTCCCCTCTCTCCCTCTCCCCCTCTCCCCACACCCCCTCCCTCTCTCTCACCCCTCCCCTCTCCCCCTCCCCCTCTCACCCCTCTCTCCCCCTCTCCCCCTCCCTCATCACCCCCTCTCCCCTCTCTCCCTCTCACCCTCTCCCCTCTCCCCCTCTCGCTCTCCCCCTCTCTCCCCTCTCCCCCTCTCCCCCCTCACCCCCTCCCCCCTCTCCCCTCTCTCCCTCTCCCCCTCTCACCCTCTCCCCCTCTCCCCTCTCACCCTCTCCCCTTCTCACCCTCTTACCCTCTCCCCTTCCCTCTCCCCCTCTCCCCCTCTCACCCTCTCCCCCTCTCACCCTCTCCCCCTCTCACCCCTCTCCCCTCTCCCCCTCCCCTCTCACCCTCTCCCCCTCTCTCCCTCTCTCCCCCTCTCCCCTCTCACCCTCTCCCCTCTCCCCTCCCCCTCTCACCCTCTCCCCCTCTCCCCTCTCGCCCTCTCTCTCCCCCTCTCCCCCTCTCCCCTCTCCCCTCTCACCCTCTCCCCTTCTCACCCTCTCCCCCTCTCCCCTCTCCCCCTCTCCCCCTCCCCCCTCTGCCTCTCCCCCTCTCCCCTCTCCCCTCTCCCTCTCTCCCCTCTCCCCCTCTCACCCTCTCCCCCTCTCACCCTCTCCCCCTCTCGCCCTCTCGCTCTCTCCCCCTCTCTCCCTCTCACCCTCTCCCCCTCTCTCCCTCTCCCCCTCTCACCCTCTCTCCCTCTCACCCTCTCGCTCTCTCCCCCTCTCTCCCTCTCCCCCTCTCACCCTCTCCCCCTCTCTCCCTCTCTCCCTCTCCCCCTCTCACCCTCTCCCCCTCTCCCCCTCTCTCCCTCTCTCCCTCTCACCCTCTCGCCCTCTCCCCCTCTCACCCTCTCACCCTCTCACCCTCTCTCCCTCTCTCCCTCTCTCCCTCTCCCCCTCTCCTCCTCTCACCCTCTCACCCTCTCCCCCTCTCCCCCTCTCACCCTCTCCCCCTCTCACCCTCTCCCCCTCTCCCCTCTCACCCTCTCCCCTTCTCACCCTCTCCCCCTCTCCCCCTCCCCCTCTGCCTCTCCCCCTCTCCCTCTCTCCCTCTCGCCCTCTCGCTCTCTCCCCCTCTCTCCCTCTCACCCTCTCACCTCTCCCCTCTCTCCCTCTCTCCCTCTCCCCTCTCCTCCTCTCCCCCTCTCACCCTCTCCCCTCTCCCCCTCTCTCCCCTCTCCCCCTCTCCCCCCTCCCCCTCTCACCCTCTCCCCCTCTCCCCCTCTCACCCTCTCCCCCTCTCCCCTCTCCCCTCTCCCCTTCTCACCCTCTCCCCCTCTCCCCCTCTCACCCTCTCCCCCTCTGCCTCTCCCCCTCTCACCCTCTCCCCCTCTCTCCCTCTCCCCCTCTCTCCCTCTCCCCTCTCCCCCTCTCCCCCTCTGCCTCTCCCCCTCTCACCCTCTCCCCCTCTCTCCCTCTCTCCCTCTCCCCCTCTCTCCCTCTCTCCCTCTCCCCCTCTCCCCCTCTCCCCCTCTCCCCCTCTGCCTGTAAATCACCAATCCTAATCTGGACGGTTATTCTTCAGTTTAATCCATTCCTTCTCTCTGTGAATAACTAGCTCCAGTGATGCCTCTGGAGAACACAGTCAGACTGGTGAAGCTAAGCAGGGCAGGGCCTGGTTAGTGCTGTGATGGGAGACCTCTGCCATAGGCTCTTTTATTATTTCTACTGATAGCTTTTTAGAATGATCAATGTATTTGTTGTGTTTGTGTGGATGGATGTGTTTTTGTTGCTACTGGACACTTGAACTTCTCCTGCAGGGATCAATGAAGTATCGAACTAACTAACTAGTGGGACGGCTGTAAAGTGCCAAACTGTGGTTGTGTCCTTAGGCAAGACACTTCCCCCACATTAGAATGAGTCTGGTGTGTGAGTGGTTGGTGGTGGGAGGGGCCTACTCTTGCTCACATTATTAATTTAATGTTCAGGGCATGTTTTCTCACATAAAGATCCATCATTTCTTTTATATACTCACATAACGGTGTGAAACTCCTACAAATATTATTTACATTGAATGAGAAACAAGCAGAGTGAATATTACAGCTGCCCTCTGCTCTGTTTCCATTTGTTCAACCAAGTGTCTGGAGGCGGCAGGACAATTTAAAGACGAGGCAAGTGCTTTATATAACCAGGATTACACTGGTCCTCGCTCCAACACCGTGTGTTTCAACAACATCATAAAACACTAATGTGACACTTACATTTACTGTATATAAAGTCAGATGCTTGTGTGCAGCACAGTGAGTAGTTCAGAGGACTACCGTGGTCTCTCTCTGGTCTCTCTCTGGTCTCTCTCGGATCTCTCTCTGGTCTCTCTCTGGTCTCTCTCTCTGGTCTCTCTCTGGTCTCTCTCTCTGGTCTCTCTCTGGTCTCTCTCTGGTCTCTCTCTGGTCTCTCTCTGGTCTCTCTCTGGTCTCTCTCTCTGGTCTCTCTCTGGTCTCTCTCTGGTCTCTCTCTCTGGTCTCTCTCTGGTCTCTCTCTGGTCTCTCTGGTCTCTTTCTCTGGTCTCTCTGGTCTCTCTCTGGTCTCTCTCTGGTCTCTCTGGTCTCTCTCTCTGGTCTCTCTCTGGTCTCTCTCGGATCTCTCTCTGGTCTCTCTCTGGTCTCTCTCTCTGGTCTCTCTCTGGTCTCTCTCTCTGGTCTCTCTCTGGTCTCTCTCTGGTCTCTCTCTGGTCTCTCTCTGGTCTCTCTCTGGTCTCTCTCTCTGGTCTCTCTCTGGTCTCTCTCTGGTCTCTCTCTCTGGTCTCTCTCTGGTCTCTCTCTGGTCTCTCTCTGGTCTCTCTGGTCTCTTTCTCTGGTCTCTCTGGTCTCTCTCTGGTCTCTCTCTGGTCTCTCTGGTCTCTCTCTCTGGTCTTTCTCTGGTCTCTCTCTTGTCTCTCTCTGGTCTCTCTCTCTGGTTTCTCTCTGGTCTCTCTCTGGTCTCTCTCTGGTCTCTCTCGGATCTCTCTCTGGTCTCTCTCTCTGGTCTCTCTCTCTGGTCTCTCTCTGGTCTCTCTCTGGTCTCTCTCTGGTCTCTCTCTGGTCTCTCTCTGGTCTCTCTCTCTGGTCTCTCTCTCTGGTCTCTCTCTCTGGTCTCTCTCTCTGGTCTCTCTCTGGTCTCTCTCTCTGGTCTCTCTCTCTGGTCTCTCTCTCTGGTCTCTCTCGAATCTCTCTCTGGTCTCTCTCGAATCTCTCTCTGGTCTCTCTCGAATCTCTCTCTGGTCTCTCTCTCTCTGGTCTCTCTCTCTGGTCTCTCTCTGGTCTCTCTCTGGTCTCTCTCTGGTCTCTCTCTCTGGTCTCTCTCTGGTCTCTCTCTGGTCTCTCTGGTCTCTCTCTCTGGTCTCTCTGGTCTCTCTCTGGTCTCTCTCTGGTCTCTCTGGTCTCTCTCTCTGGTCTCTCTCTGGTCTCTCTCTGGTCTCTCTCTGGTCTCTCTCTGGTCTCTCTCTCTGGTCTCTCTCTGGTCTCTCTCTGGTCTCTCTCTGGTCTCTCTCTGGTCTCTCTCTGGTCTCTCTCTGGTCTCTCTCTCTGGTCTCTCTCTGGTCTCTCTCTCTGGTCTCTCTCTGGTCTCTCTCTGGTCTCTCTCTGGTCTCTCTCTCTGGTCTCTCTCTGGTCTCTCTCTCTGGTCTCTCTCTGGTCTCTCTCTGGTCTCTCTCTCTGGTCTCTCTCTGGTCTCTCTCTGGTCTCTCTCTCTGGTCTCTCTCTGGTCTCTCTCTGGTCTCTCTCTGGTCTCTCTCGGATCTCTCTCTGGTCTCTCTCTGGTCTCTCTCTGGTCTCTCTCTGGTCTCTCTCGGATCTCTCTCTGGTCTCTCTCTGGTCTCTCTCTGGTCTCTCTCTGGTCTCTCTCTGGTCTCTCTCTGGTCTCTCTCTGGTCTCTCTCGAGTCTCTCTCTGGTCTCTCTCGAATCTCTCTCTGGTCTCTCTCTGGTCTCTCTCTGGTCTCTCTCTCTGGTCTCTCTCTGGTCTCTCTCTGGTCTCTCTCTGGTCTCTCTCTGGTCTCTCTCTGGTCTCTCCCTGGTCTCTCTCTGGTCTCTCTCTGGTCTCTCTCTGGTCTCTCTCTGGTCTCTCTCTCTGGTCTCTCTCTGGTCTCTCTCTGGTCTCTCTCTGGTCTCTCTCTCTGGTCTCTCTCTTGTCTCTCTCTGGTCTCTCTCTCTGGTTTCTCTCTGGTCTCTCTCTCTGGTCTCTCTCTGGTCTCTCTCTGGTCTCTCTCGGATCTCTCTCTGGTCTCTCTCTGGTCTCTCCTCTGGTCTCTCTCTCTGGTCTCTCTCTGGTCTCTCTCGGATCTCTCTCTGGTCTCTCTCTGGTCTCTCTCGGATCTCTCTCTGGTCTCTCTCTCTCTCTGGTCTCTCTCTGGTCTCTCTCTGGTCTCTCTCTGGTCTCTCTCTGGTCTCTCTCTGGTCTCTCTCTGGTCTCTCTCTCTGGTCTCTCTCTCTGGTCTCTCTCTCTGGTCTCTCTCTGGTCTCTCTCTCTGGTCTCTCTCTCTGGTCTCTCTCTCTGGTCTCTCTCTGGTCTCTCTCTCTGGTCTCTCTCTCTGGTCTCTCTCTCTGGTCTCTCTCTCTGGTCTCTCTCTGGTCTCTCTCTCTGGTCTCTCTCTGGTCTCTCTCTCTGGTCTCTCTAGTGTCTCTGTGGTCTCTCTATTCTCTCACTGGTCTTTCTCTGTGGCCAGTCCCTGTGCTCCTCAGAGTCCCAGCAGGAGGCCAGTCCCTGTGCTCCTCAGAGTCCCAGCAGGAGGCCAGTCCCTGTGCTCCTCAGAGTCCCAGCAGGAGTCCAGTCCCTGTGCTCCTCAGAGTCCCAGCAGGAGGCCAGTCCCTGTGCTCCTCAAAGTCCCAGCAGGAGGCCGGTCCCTGTGCTCCTCAGAGTCCCAGCAGGAGGCCAGTCCCTGTGCTCCTCCGAGTCCCAGCAGGAGGCCAGTCCCTGTGCTCCTCAGAGTCCCAGCAGGAGGCCAGTCCCTGTGCTCCTCAGAGTCCCAGCAGGAGGCCAGTCCCTGTGCTCCTTAGAGTCCCAGCAGGAGGCCAGTCCCTGTGCTCCTCAGAGTCCCAGCAGGAGGCCAGTCCCTGTGCTCCTCAGAGTCCCAGCAGGAGGCCAGTCCCTGTGGACACTCCTCTTCAGCTTCTTCTTTGGAGATAAATTCCTGTCATAAATATTCTTCTCTCAACAGTTACTTTAGACTCTGCTTCTCGACAATCAGTTATTTTGTATTTTTCTCACATTTGAGAAAAGCGGCGGCGTTTGGTGAAGTCTTGAACCTTTTCTGTCATAAATACGAATGAGACGTTGAATATGTAACGTTCACATTCAGAGCTGAGCTGAAGGTCGAGATCTGAGCCTCAGGATTCTGGCTCCGCCCACTTCTCTCTCTTTAGACTTTATCATGTCACGATTCCAACGCTACGGCTCAGTCACTCTTTCACACCAGGACAACTATTCTGAAACTAGTCTCAGTCTCAGTCCTGGGTCTACAGCCTCAGTCCTGGGTCTACAGTCTCAGTCCTGGGTCTACAGCCTCGGTCCTGGGTCTACAGCCTCAGTCCTGGGTCTACAGCCTCAGTCCTGGGTCTACAGCCTCGGTCCTGGGTCTACAGCCTCGGTCCTGGGTCTACAGTCTCAGTCCTGGGTCTACAGCCTCGGTCCTGGGTCTACAGCCTCGGTCCTGGGTCTACAGCCTCGGTCCTGGGTCTACAGCCTCGGTCCTGGGTCTACAGCCTTGGTCCTGGGTCTACAGTCTCAGTCCTGGGTCTACAGCCTCGGTCCTGGGTCTACAGCCTCGGTCCTGGGTCTACAGCCTCGGTCCTGGGTCTACAGCCTCGGTCCTGGGTCTACAGCCTCAGTCCTGGGTCTACAGCCTCAGTCCTGGGTCTACAGCCTCAGTCCTGGGTCTACAGCCTCAGTCCTGGGTCTACAGCCTCAGTCCTGGGTCTACAGCCTCAGTCCTGGGTCTACAGCCTCAGTCCTGGGTCTACAGCCTCAGTCATGGCTAAAACTGGTTAATGAAAGTTAAAATACAGCAGCAACAGTTTGTTGAAATTCTTCCAAATGCCAAGTGCTGATAGTAAGCTGTGTTGCTATGGTAACGAAGACTGGCAAGTCAGGACCAGACCAGGACCAGGACTAGACCAGTATCAGTCCAGGACCAGCACCATGAAAAAGGCTTTAACTGTCAAAGAATAAAAGATCATTTTATAAAAAGAAAATTATACATGAATAAAATAAACTTTAAAACAGAAAAGGTCACAACTATGTTCATAACAGTCATTACCTGCTCTGGACCGGTCCTGGACTGGTCCTGGACTGGTGCTGGACTGGTGCTGGACTGGTGCTGGACTGGTGCTGGACTGGTCCTGGACTGGTCCTGGACTGGTGCTGGACTGGTCCTGGACTGGTCCTGGACTGGTGCTGGACTGGTGCTGGACTGGTGCTGGACTGGTGCTGGACTGGTGCTGGACTGGTCCTGGACTGGTCCTGGACTGGTCCTGGACTGGTGCTGGACTGGTGCTGGACTGGTGCTGGACTGGTGCTGGACTGGTCCTGGACTGGTGCTGGACTGGTCCTGGACTGGTCCTGGACTGGTGCTGGACTGGTGCTGGACTGGTGCTGGACTGGTCCTGGACTGGTGCTGGACTGGTGCTGGACTGGTGCTGGACTGGTCCTGGACTGGTCCTGGACTGGTGCTGGACTGTTCAGTTGGATCTAAGTCTAACATGTCGTGGTGTTAGCCTGAGACCAAAGTAATGAGGCAGAAGTTCCTTAAGTTTGGAACAATGATGTAAGATCACACATAATGGTAGTAAACCATGTGCAGACACCATGTGTTCTTTAATTAGACGTTTGCAGTTGATCCAAATGTTTAATTCTGACCCGTGTTTGTCGTTGATTGTTCTTAGAGCAGACTCTCGCATAATAAGTCTTCATTAAATCCTTTAAGGGAGCGGTTTCTCTCGCTCTGTGCGTAAAGTGCTCTTTTATATTGGTCTTTTTGACAGGTTCTGCAGAAACAATAACTAATACTTCTCTGACTAATGCAGGAAGCGTCTGGGGAGGTGGAAGTACACTGTCTGCCGCGAACAGACGAGTTATTTCTCATTGTTTCTTGTCCCTCTTTATCCCGAGGCATCTCTTACACGCCGCCCTATTGTTTCAGATATGTTTTCAGCAGCTGTCAGGAACCAGCTGAATAATGGCCAAGTGAATCTGCACAAACTAAATAATGAACGCCATTAAAATGCTTCTTTTGTCAGAGACGGAGCCTGTGGCAAACAGCACCCACTTTCCTTTCACTGTTCTGCACAAAAGGTTAGAGCTACACGCTGGGCTCGGGACCTCAGCTGCAGCTCTGAGGTCCTCACCCGGTCTCTGCGGGACCGCCACGCTGCTCCATTCTATTCTATTCTATTCCATGTGTTCATGTGTCGCCATAAATCACAACAGTATTTATCTCTGAGGACTTCACAAAGATGTCAATTCACCACCACAGATCAGAGAATCAAACAGTCCAAACACAGACTGAGGCTGTAGACCCAGGACTGAGGCTGTAGACCCAGGACTGAGACCCAGGACTGAGGCTGTAGACCCAGGACTGAGGCTGTAGACCCAGGACTGAGAGGCTGAGGTCCTTCTGAGGAGGCTGAGGTCCTTCGGAGTGAGCAGGCCTCTGCTCAGGACTTTTTATGACTCTGTGGTAGCCTCAGCCATACATTACGCTGCCGTGTGCTGGACCCCGGGCAGCACAGAGTGGGACAGAAACAGACTGAACAAGCTGGTCAGGAGGAGGTGAGGGACAGGAGGCCCCTGGACTCTGTGGAGGAGGTGAGGGACAGGAGGCCCCTGGACTCTGTGGAGGAGGTGAGGGACAGGAGGCCCCTGGACTCTGTGGAGGAGGTGAGGGACAGGAGGCCCCTGGACTCTGTGGAGGAGGTGAGGGACAGGAGGCCCCTGGACTCTGTGGAGGAGGTGAGGGACAGGAGGCCCCTGGACTCTGTGGAGGAGGTGAGGGACAGGAGGTGCTAGCCAAAGCCACCTCCATCATGAACAACACCTCCCACTGCACAGGACTGAGGAGGAGCTGAGGAGCTCCTTCAGTGGAAGACTGAGGCACCCTCAGTGTAGGAAGGAGCAGGGCCTTTATCCCCACCGCTGTCAGACTGTACAATAAGTCACATTAAGTCACTGTATATGACTGAAAAGAAACCTGCTCTACTATTGACACTTTTTTTGTACATAATAAATCCTGCTTTAACACGCTGCACATTTCTGACTTCTGCACATTTCTGACTTCTGCACATTTCTGACTTCTGCACATTTCTGACTTCTGCACATTTCTTACTTCTGCACATTTCTGACTTCTGCACATTTCTTACTTCTGCATATTTCTTACTTCTGCACATTTCTTACTTCTGCACATTTCTTACTTCTGCACATTTCTGACTTCTGCATATTTCTGACTTCTGCACATTTCTGACTTCTGCATATTTCTTACTTCTGCACATTTCTTACTTCTGCATATTTCTTACTTCTGCACATTTCTGACTTCTGCATATTTCTTACTTCTGCATATTTCTTACTTCTGCACATTTCTGACTTCTGCATATTTCTGACTTCTGCACATTTCTGACTTCTGCACATTTCTTACTTCTGCATATTTCTGACTTCTGCACATTTCTGACTTCTGCATATTTCTGACTTCTGCACATTTCTTACTTCTGCACATTTCTTACTTCTGCACATTTCTTACTTCTGCACATTTCTGACTTCTGCACATTTCTGACTTCTGCATATTTCTGACTTCTGCACATTTCTGACTTCTGCATATTTCTGACTTCTGCACATTTCTGACTTCTGCACATTTCTGACTTCTGCACATTTCTTACTTCTGCACATTTCTTACTTCTGCACATTTCTTACTTCTGCACATTTCTGACTTCTGCACATTTCTTACTTCTGCACATTTCTGACTTCTGCACATTTCTGACTTCTGCACATTTCTTACTTCTGCATATTTCTGACTTCTGCATATTTCTTACTTCTGCATATTTCTTACTTCTGCATATTTCTTACTTCTGCACATTTCTTACTTCTGCACATTTCTTACTTCTGCACATTTCTGACTTCTGCACATTTCTGACTTCTGCACATTTCTGACTTCTGCACATTTCTGACTTCTGCACATTTCTTACTTCTGCACATTTCTTACTTCTGCACATTTCTGACTTCTGCACATTTCTGACTTCTGCACATTTCTGACTTCTGCATATTTCTTACTTCTGCATATTTCTTACTTCTGCATATTTCTTACTTCTGCACATTTCTTACTTCTGCACATTTCTTACTTCTGCACATTTCTGACTTCTGCACATTTCTGACTTCTGCACATTTCTGACTTCTGCACATTTCTTACTTCTGCACATTTCTGACTTCTGCATATTTCTGACTTCTGCATATTTCTTACTTCTGCATATTTCTTACTTCTGCATATTTCTTACTTCTGCACATTTCTTACTTCTGCATATTTCTTACTTCTGCACATTTCTTACTTCTGCACATTTCTGACTTCTGCACATTTCTTACTTCTGCACATTTCTGACTTCTGCACATTTCTGACTTCTGCATATTTCTTACTTCTGCACATTTCTGACTTCTGCACATTTCTCGAGTGTTCCTGTCCTTGCCAAGGGACAGACTGAGGCAGCTCAACAGGCAGGGTGAGGGTGCAGCCCACTGGTCCAGACCAGAGGAGACAGTCCAGAGGTACAGATGCTGGAGGCCGGGTTCAGGGGTCCCATCATCACACCATGAAACAGACAATGGGACAGCGGCTGAATAGCAATGAACAGACTAATGGTCATGATGGAGACAGATAAAGTAGAGTGAATATAAAATGCTGATGTTGTTGTTCTCAGGTCATCATGGTGACCGGGGACCACCCCATCACGGCCAAAGCCATCGCCAAAGGCGTCGGCATCATCTCCGAGGGCAACGAGACGGTGGACGACATCGCCGAGAGACTCAACATCCCCCTGAGCGAAGTCGACCCCAGGTCTGAACTAACACTGACGATACGGTCCTGGTCCTGGTCCAGTACCACACAGACTCACAGAACCACAGCAGCAGGTCCTGGTCCAGTACCTCACAGACTCACAGAACCACAGCAGCAGGTCCAGGTCCAGTACCACACAGACTCACAGCAGGTCCAGGTCCAGTACCACACAGAACCACAGCAGCAGGTCCAGGTCCAGTACCACACAGACTCACAGAACCACAGCAGCAGGTACAGTACCACACAGACTCACAGAACCACAGCAGCAGGTACAGTACCACACAGACTCACAGAACCACAGCAGCAGGTCCAGGTCCAGTACCACACAGACTCACAGAACCACAGCAGCAGGTACAGTACCACACAGACTCACAGAACCACAGCAGCAGGTCCAGGTCCAGTACCACACAGACTCACAGAACCACAGCAGCAGGTCCAGTACCACACAGACTCACAGAACCACAGCAGCAGGTCCAGGTCCAGTACCACACAGACTCACAGAACCACAGCAGCAGGTCCAGTTCCAGTACCACACAGACTCACAGAACCACAGCAGCAGGTCCAGGTCCAGTACCACACAGACTCACAGAACCACAGCAGCAGGTCCAGGTCCAGTACCACACAGACTCACAGAACCACAGCAGCAGGTCCAGGTCCAGTACCACACAGACTCACAGAACCACAGCAGCAGGTCCAGGTACAGTACCACACAGACTCACAGAACCACAGCAGCAGGTCCAGGTCCAGTACCACACAGACTCACAGAACCACAGCAGCAGGTCCAGGTCCAGTACCACACAGACTCACAGAACCACAGCAGCAGGTCCAGGTCCAGTACCACACAGACTCACAGAACCACAGCAGCAGGTCCAGGTCCAGTACCACACAGACTCACAGAACCACAGCAGCAGGTCCAGGTCCAGTACCACACAGACTCACAGAACCACAGCAGCAGGTCCAGGTCCAGTACCACACAGACTCACAGAACCACAGCAGCAGGTCCAGGTCCAGTACCACAGAATCAAACCGTTCAAACACTTTGGTCCATCAGGGACAGAAACCAAAGTCCTTTAAAGTAGTTGAGTTCTGCAGAGATCCTTTTCCACGGCTCTTGGTTCCATGAGTCACTCAGATGGCTACAGTTAGCCTGGGAACTGGAGCTAGCCGTGAACGTTTAGCGACCTTTTCTGTACCTAACAATCAGGGCTCCAACCCCAGGCCTGGCTCCAGGGTGGGGCCCCGGCTGCACCACACCGAGCGACGACACAGATATCACGTTTGTGCATAAATTATATTATAATACGAACATGGAACGCATCTATATTTGACAATAACATGGCGTCACACAACCTCTAACGATAAACTCTGTGTTTTCATTCAGAAACAGTAACATCTGTGGCTGCATGTATATTTATCTTTACATTATGCCTTCCCTGCTCTTTCTTCACCTCTCCCTCTGCTCCCACGACTGTATCTGCTGTTTGCATATGATCCACACGCCGCTGCAGCCGCATGTGACAGAGGGTCTATAGGAGCAAACAGCCCAACACTGAAATGCCAGCTCTCTCTCTCTGCATAATTGGCCTCCTCCGCCGGGCGCCTGCACTGCTCTCCCCTCACACTCTGCTTCATTTTTAATCTTATTTGTTGTGTTTCCTCCGCAGGGAGGCCAAGGCCTGTGTGGTGCACGGGTCAGACCTGAAGGACATGAGTGCGGAGGGTCTGGACGAGCTCCTGAGGCACCACACCGAGATCGTGTTCGCTCGCACCTCGCCCCAACAGAAGCTCATTATCGTGGAGGGGTGCCAGAGACAGGTCAGGGGGGAGGCAGGGGGGGGGCAGGGGGAGGGGGCAAAGGATCCACCGGGGAGTCTCTGAGCTAACACTGTGATCAGTAATGTGTCATAGAGGACAGAACATGCAAACTTAACTTGTTGTTTTCCCTGAACTTAATGAACACTTCTAAGTCGTTAAAGTAAAAATACGGTCTCAGAAATAGATCTCAAACTAGTTCTAGCTCACAGCTGCTTGGTCTTTGTGATTCTAACTCCAACCGCCAACCATGGATCTATCATAATAACTGGATAGAGTATTACTAGCTTACAGCTGTCCCACCTATGGACACAGGGGGCGCTGTGGTACTGCAGACTACATTAACGAGGGCAACCCGGAAAAAAGTCCCATAGAACTCAATGTAAACTATAAACAGCTCGACCTCAGCTGACAGAGAACCTGACAGAGAACCTACAGAGAACCTGACTGAGAACCTGACAGAGAACCTACAGCTTTCACAAAGATCAGATTTTGTGTGGATGTTAGTGTCCCTTGTCGTCCTGAACTTTTTTTCTTCTTAAATCCTTCAGTTTTCTTTAAATCCACACTTTACTGCCACAAACTCTGCTCCTTTCCTTCCCGCTCTGACTCCGCTCTACCGCTGCTCTGATTGGTCAGAACTCTGAGTTCGCACACACGTATTTGGCGCAAAGCATCATGGGAGCTCGTCCGCTGCGCAGAACCGAGAGGACCAGACGTTGCCCAAATATGGGAGAGTTCTGCTAATCTCTCGGTCTCCGTGGAGTCCCATGAACTACTGAGCACAAACCCTTCATCTGAATAAGGCGCCATCTTGGATCACCGGGGCTTGCCGCCAACGTATCAACGCAGCGTCCACAGAAGTGATGGGCGGGCTTTGATGCTAACGAATTTAAGCTAGTTCTTGAACACGAGATCCTCCAGAGACAGAGCTGCACCATGGATCTATTACATCTTTAACCAGTACTTTCATATCGACGAACACGTTAGCAGCACGGCTAACGTGAGGTTAGAATGAGAACTCAGGGTGAAGACATGTCCACACGCACTTTGGAAACCAGATGCAGAGGTCTGAGCTGCAGACTGAGCATTTCTATAAGATGTTCTGGACTCACATATCTGCAGTCTTTCAAACTGCATTCTTCTATTCAATATGTCACCCTTGAAAATGTCAACACAACTGGAAGATGTTGATGTAGTAGTAAGTAAGTAAGTAAGTAATTATTTATATACCGCCTTTTCACTGCAGAGCTGAGTCTCAAAGCGGTTTACAATTGCTATTTTTTTGGGCATTTGTCTCTCACTCCACACAGAGATGGGAGCGGGGTCAGTACAGGAGGCGCATGCCAGAACTATTGGACATATTTTTAGCAGTAGGGGAAACCGGAGTACCCGGAGGAAACCTACGCAGACACGGGGAGAACATGCAAACTCCACTCAGAAAGGCCCTGGTCCGACCGGGATTCGAACCCAGGACCTTCTTGCTGAGAGGCGAGAGTGCTATCCACTCAGCCACCGTGCCGCCCACGATGTATTTTGCTCAAAGCGTCTGTTTATGAAGTAGAAATGAGTGAATCCTGACTGAGCAGCAGGACACAGTAAATGTGTATATATTGGTATAAAACTCATGTTTCTTTGGCTGCATTAGTATCAGAGGAAACTGCAGGAGAGAGTGGACAGTTGGATGTTTTGGCCGATGCTGGACACGATAATGAGGAGAAACCAGGAAGTTATATTTACTGCAGAAACAAAGAGAAGAATAGTCCAGACGCTGCAGCCCTGTGAGAATGCTAAGGCTAGAGATATTACTACTGTATATTCTGGTATAGAGCTATTGTTCGCTTCTGTAACTGGTGATGCAACACTGACATCAGAGAGACCTATTGTAGGGGAACCCGGAGCACCTGGAGGAAACCTACACAGACACAGGTAGAACATGCAAACTCCACACAGAGAGGTCTGGAGGTGGAATCAAACCCAGGATAAAGGATCTCTCTCTAACACTTGTGTCACTGTATATTTTCAATTCCTTTTCATGGACTGAAAAATAACAGTGAAAAATAGATTATTTTCAGTTATTTTGGTTTTTCTCTTTTCAAACCGAGGTCTGATTAAAAGAAGCGCGTCTCGTCTGTGAAGCCGTGACCTCAGTTTGCGACAGGAGTTTATGAGGAGCAAAATATATGATTCTATGAAAGTCTAATATTTGTCTGTGTGTGTGCCTGTGTCTTTGTGTGTGTGTGTGTGTGTTTGTGTGTGAGTGTGTCTCTGTATCTGTGTGTGTGTGTGTGTGCCTGTGTCTTTGTGTGTGTGTGTTTGTGTGTGTGTGTGTTTGTGTGTGAGTGTGTCTCTGTATCTGTGTGTGTGTGTGTGTGCCTGTGTCTTTGTGTGTGTGTGTTTGTGTGTGTGTGTGTGTTTGTGTGAGTGTGTGCCTGTGTCTTTGTGTGTGTGTGTTTGTGTGTGAGTGTGTCTCTGTATCTGTGTGCACTTGTTTTCAACTCCTGGTGGGTTCCATAACCTGAGATTCCACTCACGTCATGGGGACTGGTTTTACGTGGTGGGGCCCGAACACCGGACCCCACTGGTCCAAGCTTAATAATCAATGGGTAATGCTTTTCTAACGGTCCTTATGCAGTCTCTGTAAAAATATGGAAAGGACCCCTGGAGGTTTACTTTCCTGAAAAAAGTGTGTTATGTGTCGGAACCCTGGTGGTGGGTTGCGGGATATCAAGGAGGGGCACACTGGGGCAATTTCAGTCCAGCAGGCTGGAGCCAATCATGGAGCAGCACAACAGAGGAAATCAGGTGTCAGGCTAGAAAAAGGTGCAAGTGTGTGGTTCATTAGGCTGCAAGAAATCATGGAGGAGCACACTGAAGCGCACGCTTACAAACCACTGGTAAGTGCTGACTACAAGTCATGACTTCAAATTGTTATATAGAATGATTACAAATGATTTGTTGTTTGTGCAGCTTAGTCAAGAGTCCCTAATTGATGAAGTCGACTCAGATTCTGACGATTTAACTGTCAAGAAGAAACCTGTAAAAAAGTATGGAAAAAGAAAAATCAAAAACACTTTTCTTCAAGACTCGGAAAGTGACGAACCAAAGGCAAATAAGATTGTTATCATGCAGCTGCAAAAGAAGAAAAATGGGGGGCGAGTATACAGCAAGAGACACTTCTGCCTCTACTGTTCAATGTCCTGCCACAAAATGTCCCGTCATTTGACTAGAAAACATGGAAATGAAAGTGACGTAGCCAGAGCATTGGCTCTACCTGTGAAATCTAAAGCACGTAAACTTCAGTTTGATTTGATCAGGAATAGTGGAAACCGTGAGCACAATTTTGAGGTTTTAAAGGCCGGCATTGGAACTTTAGTCCCAGCTAAACAGCCAAATTCCCCAGTTAAATCCAGTGAGTTTTTGCACTGTATAGACTGTGGGGCATTGCTTAAGCGAAAGTCGCTGTGGAGGCATGTGGCCAGGTGCCGGCTTTCACAGAAAGATGCCCAGGCTAAACCAGGCTAAACCAGGCTAAACCAGGTAGAAGTAGGGTCCAGTCCCTCTGCTCCCTAGCCCAGCCTGTACCGGAGGGCATCAGCAAAAAGCTGTGGTCTTTAATTTCGGCAATGCATCAGGATGAGGTCACGGGTGTTGTCAAAGCAGAAAAGGGGATTCTGAGACTCGGAGAGCACCTGTACTTAAAACACGGGCATGATAAGACTAAGCATGATTACATTAGGCAGAAAATGAGAGAAGTCGGTAGGTTAATTAACGAAGCAAAAACTGCAGGGAAACTGAAAACAATTAAGGATTTCTTTATTCCTTCCAACTTTAACCATGTGATTGATGCAGTCAGGTCTGTGGCTGGATATGATGAGGAAACAAATCAATACAAGACTCCATCCTTGGCCCTCAAACTCGGCCATAGCCTCAGAAAGCTAGCAGATATTCTTGAATGTGACTCAAAAATGGAGCATTGTGTTGATGAACTATTTATTAAAAACCTCCAACGAAGCCGGCTGCTTTTTGAGAAGAGGTGGGACGTCTGTGTTTCTTCTGCTGCCCTACAGACCCTCCGGCAAGCCAAGTGGAACACTCCGGACCTGCTCCCTCTGACTGAGGACGTTAGAGCCATGCATGCACATATTGAGGTATGTCGACCTGAATATGTGCAAACCCTAATAAGTGAGCCAACGTCTAAGCATTGGTCTAAACTGGCAGTTTTGACTCTTTGTGAGGTCATCATTTTCAATCGAAGAAGGGAAGGTGAGGTTTCAAAGATGCCACTGACAGCCTTTACCTTAAGAAGTAAGACTGGGATCCATTCTGACATTGCTCTGGGACTGTCCCAACTTGAGAAAAAGCTGTGTCAGCATTTTCAACGCATTGAAATTAAAGGGAAAAGAAGTCGGAAAGTGCCGGTTCTTTTGACTCCTGAAATGATTGCTTCGATGGAGGTGCTGGTGGAGAACAGAAGGGCCTGTTCCATCTCTGACCATAACCCATACTTCTTTTCCCGCCCGGGCGCAGACACCCACATCAGGGGATCAGACTCCCTACGCCAGGTAGCCAAAGAATGTGGTGCGGTGCATCCAGAGATGCTATCCTCAACCAAACTTAGAAAGCACATAGCTACTATGTCTACAGTTCTCAATATGAAAGAGAATGAGATGGACATACTTGCCAACTTCCTCGGCCATGACATTCGCATCCACAGGCAATATTACAGACTACCAGAGGGGACACTGGAGCTGGCCAAAATCAGCAAAGTGTTGATGGCCATGGAGCAGGGAAGAGTGACGGAATTCGAAGGAAAGAGCCTCGACCAGATACAAATTGAGCCTGAAGGTAATTCTTGATATTATTAAAATATGTATGATTTTTTTCCCCTAAAGGCCACTTGTATTTTTATTTTCTGTGCGACAGGGAGAGCAGTAGAGATCCTCTCACAAACGGACGGGCTAAAAGAAACTTCAAGCGGAGAACCTTCAACCATTCATCCAGATGCACCCCATGGTAGTGGCAGTGCCCCTTCTGGTAAGTGTAACAGGTGGGGGATTACAGCCAGGCTGCTTGGTCCTCACCCTGGGAGTGTATATTGCTAATATATTTTTATTTCTCTCCCTAGAACGTGTAAGAAAGCCATGGTCTGCATCTGAGGTGAAGGCTGTGGAGAAGACCATGACACCTTTCATACAGACTGGAAAGGTCCCTGGGAAGTCTCACTGCCTGGCCTGGCCTGGCCTGGCCTGCATTAATGCCTCACCAGATGACCTTAGACATCGGACATGGAGTGGCATTAAATTCTATGTCAAAAATATAGAATCACTGCAATTCGAAAACAAAATCTAAAATAAAATTCCTTTAAAATAGTTGTTTGGTTTCTATTGACTGTTTTGTATTACTTAAAGTCTTGGTAAAAAAAGGTTATGTCTATGGGTCCCATTCTGAACGGCCCTGTCAAAGGGACCCACCAGGTAACAAAAACGTGTATGTGTGTGTGTGTGTGTGTGTTACGTGTGTGTGTGTGTGTAGGGAGCCATCGTGGCGGTGACAGGAGACGGTGTGAACGACTCTCCGGCTCTGAAGAAGGCAGACATTGGCGTTGCCATGGGGATCACCGGCTCAGACGTGTCCAAACAGGCCGCAGACATGATCCTTCTGGACGATAACTTCGCCTCCATCGTCACCGGAGTCGAGGAGGGTGAGAGTTTAGGATTCAGAATAATTACATTGTTCTCATTTAAAAGATCAATTAGGATCAGATCAAACTTCATCGATCTCAGACACGTTACATTTGGCATCAGTAGGATCAGTGTCGGTCTGGGACAGGAAACAGGAAGTGGGCAACATGTTAAAAATCTATAGAA
Source organism: Knipowitschia caucasica (assembly GCA_964034765.1). Taxonomy (NCBI): domain Eukaryota; kingdom Metazoa; phylum Chordata; class Actinopteri; order Gobiiformes; family Gobiidae; genus Knipowitschia; species Knipowitschia caucasica. The sequence goes on from OZ035836.1 coordinate 1,746,408, forward strand.
CACATGTTGATAAGTGTTCATACATGTTGTAGTTCATACATGTTACACGCCAGCATCAGAGGAAAAACTCAAAAAAAAAAGTGAGAATCCTCGAGAAGATCCACATCGAGAGAGGGATCCAGTCCACACGGACGGACGGGCTGTAGATCCAGGACTCAGACTGTAGAACGAGGACTGAGGCTGTAGATCCAGGAGTCAGACTGTAGAACGAGGACTGAGGCTGTAGATCCAGGAGTCAGACTGTAGAACGAGGACTGAGGCTGTAGATCCAGGAGTCAGACTGTAGAACGAGGACTGAGGCTGTAGATCCAGGAGTCAGACTGTACGGTCAGTTAGCATCACTGTCGGTCAGTTAGCATCACTGTCGGTCAGTTAGCATCACTGTCGGTCAGTTAGCATCACTGTCGGTCAGTTAGCATCACTGTCGGTCAGTTAGCATCACTGTCGGTCAGTTAGCATCACTGTCGGTCAGTTAGCATCACTGTCGGTCAGTTAGCATCACTGTCGGTCAGTTAGCATCACTGTCGGTCAGTTAGCATCACTGTCGGTCAGTTAGCATCACTGTCGGTCAGTTCATCACTGTCGGTCAGTTAGCATCACTGTCGGTCAGTTAGCATCACTGTCGGTCAGTTAGCATCACTGTCGGTCAGTTAGCATCACTGTCGGTCAGTTAGCATCACTGTCGGTCAGTTAGCATCACTGTCGGTCAGTTAGCATCACTGTCGGTCAGTTAGCATCACTGTCGGTCAGTTAGCATCACTGTCGGTCAGTTAGCATCACTGTCGGTCAGTTAGCATCACTGTCGGTCAGTTAGCAATCACTGTCGGTCAGTTAGCATCACTGTCGGTCAGTTAGCATCACTGTCGGTCAGTTAGCATCACTGTCGGTCAGTTAGCATCACTGTCGGTCAGTTAGCATCACTGTCGGTCAGTTAGCATCACTGTCGGTCAGTTAGCATCACTGTCGGTCAGTTAGCATCACTGTCGGTCAGTTAGCATCACTGTCGGTCAGTTAGCATCACTGTCGGTCAGTTAGCATCACTGTCGGTCAGTTAGCATCACTGTCAGTTAGCATCACTGTCGGTCAGTTAGCATCACTGTCGGTCAGTTAGCATCACTGTCGGTCAGTTAGCATCACTGTCGGTCAGTTAGCATCACTGTCGGTCAGTTAGCATCACTGTCGGTCAGTTAGCATCACTGTCGGTCAGTTAGCATCACTGTCGGTCAGTTAGCATCACTGTCGGTCAGTTAGCAGCACTGTCGGTCAGTTAGCATCACTGTCGGTCAGTTAGCATCACTGTCGGTCAGTTAGCATCACTGTCGGTCAGTTAGCATCACTGTCGGTCAGTTAGCATCACTGTCGGTCAGTTAGCATCACTGTCGGTCAGTTAGCATCACTGTCGGTCAGTTAGCATCACTGTCGGTCAGTTAGCATCACTGTCGGTCAGTTAGCATCACTGTCGGTCAGTTAGCATCACTGTCGGTCAGTTAGCATCACTGTCGGTCAGTTAGCATCACTGTCGGTCAGTTAGCATCACTGTCGGTCAGTTAGCAGCACTGTCAGTCAGTTAGCATCACTGTCGGTCAGTTAGCATCACTGTCGGTCAGTTAGCATCACTGTCGGTCAGTTAGCATCACTGTCGGTCAGTTAGCATCACTGTCGGTCAGTTAGCATCACTGTCAGTCAGTTAGCATCACTGTCGGTCAGTTAGCATCACTGTCGGTCAGTTAGCATCACTGTCGGTCAGTTAGCATCACTGTCGGTCAGTTAGCATCACTGTCGGTCAGTTAGCATCACTGTCGGTCAGTTAGCATCACTGTCGGTCAGTTAGCATCACTGTCGGTCAGTTAGCATCACTGTCGGTCAGTTAGCATCACTGTCGGTCAGTTAGCACATGTCAGTTAGCACTGTCGGTCAGTTAGCATCACTGTCGTCAGTTAGCAGCACTGTCGGTCAGTTAGCATCACTGTCGGTCAGTTAGCAGCACTGTCGGTCAGTTAGCATCACTGTCGGTCAGTTAGCAGCACTGTCGGTCAGTTAGCATCACTGTCGGTCAGTTAGCATCACTGTCGGTCAGTTAGCATCACTGTCGGTCAGTTAGCATCACTGTCGGTCAGTTAGCATCACTGTCGGTCGGTTAGCATCACTGTCGGTCAGTTAGCATCACTGTCGGTCAGTTAGCATCACTGTCGGTCAGTTAGCATCACTGTCGGTCAGTTAGCATCACTGTCAGTCAGTTAGCAGCACTGTCGGTCGGTTAGCATCACTGTCGGTCAGTTAGCATCACTGTCGGTCGGTTAGCATCACTGTCAGTCAGTTAGCATCACTGTCAGTCAGTTAGCATCACTGTCGGTCGGTTAGCATCACTGTCGGTCAGTTAGCATCACTGTCGGTCGGTTAGCATCACTGTCAGTCAGTTAGCATCACTGTCGGTCAGTTAGCATCACTGTCAGTCAGTTAGCATCACTGTCGGTCAGTTAGCAGCACTGTCAGTCAGTTAGCATCACTGTCGGTCAGTTAGCATCACTGTCGGTCAGTTAGCATCACTGTTGGTCAGTTAGCATCACTGTCGGTCAGTTAGCATCACTGTCGGTCAGTTAGCATCACTGTCGGTCAGTTAGCATCACTGTCGGTCAGTTAGCATCACTGTCAGTCAGTTAGCATCACTGTCAGTCAGTTAGCATCACTGTCGGTCAGTTAGCATCACTGTCGGTCAGTTAGCAGCACTGTCAGTCAGTTAGCATCACTGTCGGTCAGTTAGCATCACTGTCGGTCGGTTAGCATCACTGTCAGTCAGTTAGCATCACTGTCAGTCAGTTAGCATCACTGTCGGTCAGTTAGCATCACTGTCGGTCAGTTAGCAGCACTGTCGGTCAGTTAGCATCACTGTCGGTCAGTTAGCATCACTGTCGGTCGGTTAGCATCACTGTCAGTCAGTTAGCATCACTGTCAGTCAGTTAGCATCACTGTCGGTCAGTTAGCATCACTGTCGGTCAGTTAGCATCACTGTCAGTCAGTTAGCATCACTGTCAGTCAGTTAGCATCACTGTCGGTCAGTTAGCATCACTGTCGGTCAGTTAGCATCACTGTCGGTCGGTTAGCATCACTGTCGGTCAGTTAGCATCACTGTCGGTCGGTTAGCATCACTGTCAGTCAGTTAGCAGCACTGTCGGTCGGTTAGCATCACTGTCGGTCAGTTAGCATCACTGTCAGTTAGCAGCACTGTCGGTCAGTTAGCAGCACTGTCGGTCAGTTAGCATCACTGTCGGTCGGTTAGCAGCACTGTCGGTCAGTTAGCATCACTGTCGGTCGGTTAGCATCACTGTCGGTCAGTTAGCATCACTGTCGGTCAGTTAGCATCACTGTCGGTCAGTTAGCATCACTGTCGGTCAGTTAGCATCACTGTCGGTCAGTTAGCATCACTGTCGGTCAGTTAGCATCACTGTCGGTCGGTTAGCATCACTGTCAGTCAGTTAGCATCACTGTCGGTCGGTTAGCATCACTGTCGGTCAGTTAGCATCACTGTCAGTTAGCATCACTGTCGGTCAGTTAGCATCACTGTCGGTCGGTTAGCATCACTGTCGGTCAGTTAGCATCACTGTCGGTCAGTTAGCATCACTGTCGGTCAGTTAGCATCACTGTCGGTCAGTTAGCAGCACTGTCGGTCAGTTAGCATCACTGTCGGTCAGTTAGCATCACTGTCGGTCGGTTAGCATCACTGTCGGTCGTTAGCATCACTGTCGGTCAGTTAGCATCACTGTCGGTCAGTTAGCATCACTGTCGGTCAGTTAGCATCACGTGTCGTGGTTAGCATCACTGTCGGTCAGTTAGCATCACTGTCGGTCAGTTAGCATCACTGTCGGTCAGTTAGCATCACTGTCGGTCAGTTAGCATCACTGTCGGTCAGTTAGCATCACTGTCGGTCAGTTAGCATCACTGTCGGTCAGTTAGCATCACTGTCGGTCAGTTAGCATCACTGTCGGTCAGTTAGCATCACTGTCGGTCAGTTAGCATCACTGTCGGTCAGTTAGCATCACTGTCGGTCGTTAGCATCACTGTCGGTCAGTTAGCATCACTGTCGGTCAGTTAGCATCACTGTCGGTCAGTTAGCAGCACTGTCGTCAGTTAGCATCACTGTCGGTCAGTTAGCATCACTGTCGGTCAGTTAGCATCACTGTCGGTCAGTTAGCATCACTGTCGGTCAGTTAGCATCACTGTCGGTCAGTTAGCAGCACTGTCGGTCAGTTAGCATCACTGTCGGTCAGTTAGCATCACTGTCGGTCAGTTAGCATCACTGTCGGTCAGTTAGCATCACTGTCGGTCAGTTAGCATCACTGTCGGTCAGTTAGCATCACTGTCGGTCAGTTAGCATCACTGTCGGTCAGTTAGCATCACTGTCGTCAGTTAGCATCACTGTCGGTCAGTTAGCATCACTGTCGGTCAGTTAGCATCACTGTCGGTCAGTTAGCATCACTGTCGGTCAGTTAGCATCACTGTCGGTCAGTTAGCATCACTGTCGGTCAGTTAGCATCACTGTCGGTCAGTTAGCATCACTGTCGGTCAGTTAGCATCACTGTCGGTCGGTTAGCATCACTGTCGGTCAGTTAGCATCACTGTCGGTCGGTTAGCATCACTGTCGGTCAGTTAGCAGCACACTGTCGGTCGGTTAGCATCACTGTCGGTCGGTTAGCATCACTGTCGGTCAGTTAGCATCACTGTCGGTCAGTTAGCATCACTGTCGGTCAGTTAGCATCACTGTCGGTCAGTTAGCATCACTGTCGGTCAGTTAGCATCACTGTCGGTCAGTTAGCATCACTGTCAGTCGGTTAGCATCACTGTCGGTTAGCATCACTGTCGGTCAGTTAGCATCACTGTCGGTCAGTTAGCATCACTGTCGGTCAGTTAGCATCACTGTCGGTCAGTTAGCATCACTGTCGGTCAGTTAGCATCACTGTCGGTCAGTTAGCATCACTGTCGGTCAGTTAGCATCACTGTCGGTCAGTTAGCATCACTGTCGGTCAGTTAGCATCACTGTCGGTCAGTTAGCATCACTGTCATGCCACTGTCGTCAGTTAGCATCACTGTCGGTCAGTTAGCATCACTGTCGGTCAGTTAGCATCACTGTCGTCAGTTAGCAGCACTGTCGGTCAGTTAGCATCACTGTCGGTCAGTTAGCATCACTGTCGGTCAGTTAGCATCACTGTCGGTCAGTTAGCATCACTGTCGGTCAGTTAGCATCACTGTCGGTCAGTTAGCATCACTGTCGGTCAGTTAGCATCACTGTCGGTCAGTTAGCAGCACTGTCGGTCAGTTAGCAGCACTGTCGGTCAGTTAGCATCACTGTCGGTCAGTTAGCATCACTGTCGGTCAGTTAGCATCACTGTCGGTCAGTTAGCATCACTGTCGGTCAGTTAGCATCACTGTCGGTCAGTTAGCATCACTGTCGGTCAGTTAGCATCACTGTCGGTCAGTTAGCATCACTGTCGGTCAGTTAGCATCACTGTCGGTCAGTTAGCATCACTGTCGGTCAGTTAGCATCACTGTCGGTCAGTTAGCATCACTGTCGGTCAGTTAGCATCACTGTCGGTCAGTTAGCATCACTGTCGGTCAGTTAGCATCACTGTCGGTCAGTTAGCATCACTGTCGGTCAGTTAGCATCACTGTCGGTCAGTTAGCATCACTGTCGGTCAGTTAGCATCACTGTCGGTCAGTTAGCATCACTGTCGGTCAGTTAGCATCACTGTCGGTCAGTTAGCATCACTGTCGGTCAGTTAGCATCACTGTCGGTCAGTTAGCAGCACTGTCGGTCAGTTAGCATCACTGTCAGTCAGTTAGCATCACTGTCGGTCAGTTAGCATCACTGTCGGTCAGTTAGCATCACTGTTAGATCAGTTAGCATCACTGTCGGTCAGTTAGCATCACTGTCGGTCAGTTAGCATCACTGTCGGTCAGTTAGCATCACTGTCGGTCAGTTAGCATCACTGTCGGTCAGTTAGCATCACTGTCGGTCAGTTAGCAGCACTGTCGGTCAGTTAGCATCACTGTCAGTCAGTTAGCAGCACTGTCAGTCAGTTAGCAGCACTGTCAGTTAGCATCACTGTCGGTCAGTTAGCATCACTGTCAGTCAGTTAGCAGCACTGTCAGTCAGTTAGCATCACTGTCGGTCAGTTAGCATCACTGTCGGTCAGTTAGCAGCACTGTCGGTCAGTTAGCATCACTGTCGGTCAGTTAGCATCACTGTCAGTCAGTTAGCAGCACTGTGTCAGTTAGCATCACTGTCGGTCAGTTAGCATCACTGTCGGTCAGTTAGCATCACTGTCGGTCAGTTAGCATCACTGTCGGTCAGTTAGCATCACTGTCGGTCAGTTAGCATCACTGTCGGTCAGTTAGCATCACTGTCGGTCAGTTAGCATCACTGTCGGTCAGTTAGCAGCACTGTCGGTCAGTTAGCATCACTGTCGGTCAGTTAGCATCACTGTCGGTCAGTTAGCATCACTGTCGGTCAGTTAGCATCACTGTCGGTCAGTTAGCATCACTGTCGGTCAGTTAGCAGCACTGTCGGTCAGTTAGCATCACTGTCGGTCAGTTAGCAGCACTGTCAGTCAGTTAGCATCACTGTCGGTCAGTTAGCATCACTGTCGGTCAGTTAGCAGCACTGTCGGTCAGTTAGCATCACTGTCGGTCAGTTAGCAGCACTGTCGGTCAGTTAGCATCACTGTCGGTCAGTTAGCATCACTGTCGGTCAGTTAGCATCACTGTCGGTCAGTTAGCATCACTGTCGGTCAGTTAGCATCACTGTCAGTCAGTTAGCAGCACTGTCAGTCAGTTAGCATCACTGTCAGTTAGCATCACATGTATCCTCTGGTCTGTAGCTGGTCTGTATTCCTGGTGTGGGACAAATAATCTCTTAATCTTAATCTAATCATCATATAGCTGCTAATGAGGCCCTGTCCACACGAAGTCAAGCTCAGGCCTAAACGCAAAAATACTTTATCAATCCAGTGTATCGTCCATACGAGGCCGGCGTTTTGGGGGGGTGTAAACGAACATTTTTGAAAGTAGGTCCCAGAGTGGAAAGATTTCAAAACTCCGTATATGCCGCTCCGTGGTTACTGCCTCTCCGCAATGTATCTGAGACGCGTCATCGCCCCGCCTCTTGTTAAAGCAGCATGCGCCGCACTCAGAAAATAATGACAACAACAATGTAGCTTGTTGGTTTTGTAATCCAGTGTGACCTGAAGCAACAGTTCAACCTCATCGTCCGTCCATACTAATGTAGTACCAGCTCGCCCACTCGCCATGTTGTCTGTTTACACAATTCTGTGCATGCCCAGTTCCCGTCACGGAAGTTTGGGCTTGATCCCGTCATTGCGTCACAGCGCCACCAACAGGTCTGGCATAGTTTCACAGCGTTTTCAGGCGTATTGACTACATTCATATGGACGCACACATTTACTGAGCTAACTCCGTGTTTACAGAAAAAGTTTCTGAAATTATAAGCGTTTTGTCTTCGTGTGGATATAACCTTAATCTTAATCTAAAACAAAAGGATTTGTCTGTGAAGAACTCATCATTGAAGAGTCAGAGTTTATTAAAGCACTTTAGATTCTAGAGACAGACTTTAATATGGAGCTGCAGATGTAAGCTAGATACAGTCAGAGCTACGAAGCTAAGTAGGTCTGGGCCTGGCTAGTACCATGATGGGAGACAGTGGGGCGGCTGCGGCTGTAAAGTGCCAAACTGTGGTTGTGTCCTTAGGCAAGACACTTCCCCCACATTAGAGTGAGTCTGGTGTGTGTGTGAGTGGTTGGTGGTGGAACCTACACTTTTATTTCTTATCATCAAAGCCTCTGCAAACACCAGAGCAGCGTCAGAACCATGTACCATGTACCAGAACCATGTACTAGAACCATGTACTAGAACCATGTATCCGAACCATGTATCCGAACCATGTACCAGAACCATGTACCAGAGTCCTGTACCAGAACCATGTACCAGAACCATGTACCAGAACCATTTACCAGAGCCATGTACCAGAGCCATGTACCAGAACCATGTACCAGAACCATTTACCAGAGCCATGTACCAGAGCCATGTACCAGAACCATACAGTATACCAGAACCATGTACCAGAACCATTTACCAGAACCATGTACCAGAACCATTTACCAGAGCCATGTACCAGAGCCATGTACCAGAACCATGTACCAGAACCATTTACCAGAGCCATGTACCAGAACCATGTACCAGAACCATGTACCAGAACCATTTACCAGAGCCATGTACCAGAACCATGTACCAGAACCATGTACCAGAGCCATGTACCAGAGCCATGTACCAGAACCATGTACCAGAACCATTTACCAGAGCCATGTACCAGAACCATGTACCAGAGCCATGTACCAGAGCCATGTACCAGAACCATGTACCAGAACCATACAGTATACCAGAACCATGTACCAGAACCATTTACCAGAACCATGTACCAGAACCATTTACCAGAGCCATGTACCAGAGCCATGTACCAGAACCATGTACCAGAGCCATGTACCAGAGCCATGTACCAGAGCCATGTACCAGAACCATGTACCAGAGCCATGTACCAGAGCCATGTACCAGAACCATGTACCAGAACCATACAGTATACCAGAACCATGTACCAGAACCATTTACCAGAGCCATGTACCAGAGCCATGTACCAGAACCATGTACCAGAACCATGTACCAGAACCATGTACCAGAGCCATGTACCAGAGCCATGTACCAGAACCATGTACCAGAACCATACAGTATACCAGAACCATGTACCAGAACCATTTACCAGAGCCATGTACCAGAACCATGTACCAGAGCCATGTACCAGAGCCATGTACCAGAGCCATGTACCAGAACCATGTACCAGAACCATGTACCAGAACCATGTACCAGAGCCATGTACCAGAACCATTTACCAGAGCCATGTACCAGAGCCATGTACCAGAACCATGTACCAGAACCATACAGTATACCAGAACCATGTACCAGAACCATTTACCAGAGCCATGTACCAGAACCATGTACGAGAGCCATGTACCAGAGCCATGTACCAGAGCCATGTACCAGAACCCTGTACCAGAACCATGTACCAGAGCCATGTACCAGAACCATGTACCAGAGCCATGTACCAGAACCATGTACCAGAGCCATGTACCAGAACCATGTACCAGAGCCATGTACCAGAGCCATGTACCAGAGCCATTTACCAGAGCCATGTACCAGAACCATGTACCAGAACCATGTACCAGAACCATGTACCAGAGCCATGTACCAGAGCCATGTACCAGAACCATGTACCAGAACCATACAGTATACCAGAACCATGTACCAGAACCATTTACCAGAGCCATGTACCAGAACCATGTACCAGAGCCATGTACCAGAGCCATGTACCAGAGCCATGTACCAGAGCCATGTACCAGAACCATGTACCAGAACCATGTACCAGAGCCATGTACCAGAACCATTTACCAGAGCCATGTACCAGAGCCATGTACCAGAGCCATGTACCAGAACCATGTACCAGAACCATGTACCAGAGCCATGTACCAGAGCCATGTACCAGAGCCATGTACCAGAACCATGTACCAGAGCCATGTACCAGAACCATTTACCAGAGCCATGTACCAGAACCATGTACCAGAGCCATGTACCAGAGCCATGTACCAGAGCCATGTACCAGAGCCATGTACCAGAGCCATGTACCAGAACCATGTACCAGAACCATACAGTATACCAGAACCATGTACCAGAACCATGTACCAGAGCCATGTACCAGAGCCATGTACCAGAACCATACAGTATACCAGAACCATTTACCAGAACGAGTCAGTGACTTCTTGTAACTTCGTTCGAACAAGAGAAACTATAATATTTTATATTCAAAGACAGAGTTTTTATTCTAAACACAGACTCAAAAAGTAAACCATCAATAATCCACATTTTGGACCTGGAATGACACATGGTTTTTTCCCATTCTTTGCTACAGAACAGTCCAAGCATCACATCATAACTGTTGGATATTTATCTGAGGTCACGTCTAAGCCTAAAGTAGCAGTTTTCTGCTCAAATGTCTCTGTATTTGGTTCCATCCATCTTCCCATCAATGTTACAGTGTATCTGAAGAAAAGCAGCCCCACAGCACGATGCACCCCCCACACAAAAAGAAAAAATCAATCCAATTCAATGTGTTTTTGTATTGCCCTAAATGACAACAGCAATTTTATCAGAGGACTTTACAAAACTGTCGATTGTCCAACAACAGATCAGAAAATCAAGCCATAAAACAAACCCTAAATCTAAATGTTGCTTTCTCTGTCTCTTTGATCCGGTTTTAAAACAATATAAAAGTGTTTTGTTTGTTGCCGTGCTCCAGTCGATTCTCAGATTGTGTTTTCTCTTTCAAACTACATTTTCCGTCCATCGGCTGAAGCTTCTGCTCTCAGTCAAAACCTTTTAGACAAATGGATTCAGGCAGAACCGGACTAAGAGAGAATAGGGAGGAGAGAGGAGGGAGGAGAGAGGAGGGAGGAGAGAGGAGAGAGGAGGGAGGAGGGAGGAGGGAGGAGGGAGGAGAGAGGAGAGAGGAGAGAGGAGAGAGGAGGGAGGAGAGAGAGGAGAGGAGGGAGGAGGGAGGAGAGAGGAGAGAGGAGGGAGGAGAGAGGAGGGAGGAGAGAGGAGGGAGGAGAGAGGAGAGAGGAGGAGGAGAGAGGAGGGAGGAGAGAGGAGAGGAGGAGGAGAGGAGAGAGGAGGAGAGAGGAGAGAGGAGGAGGGAGGAGAGAGGAGGAGGAGAGGAGGAGGAGAGGAGGGAGGAGGAGAGAGGAGGGAGGAGAGAGGAGGAGAGGAGGAGGAGGAGGAGAGAGGAGAGGAGGAGGGAGAGAGGAGGAGGAGGGAGGAGGAGGAGGGAGAGAGAGGAGGGAGGAGAGAGGAGGGAGGGAGAGGAGGAGAGGAGAGGAGAGAGGAGGAGGAGGAGAGGAGGAGGAGGGAGGAGAGAGGAGGGAGGAGAGGAGAGAGGAGGGAGGAGGAGGAGGAGGAGGAGGAGGAGGAGGAGGAGGAGGGAGGAGGAGGAGGAGGAGGGGAGGAGGAGGAGGAGGAGGAGGAGGAGGAGGGAGGAGGGAGGAGAGAGGAGGGAGGAGGGAGGAGGGAGGAGGGAGAGGAGGGAGGAGGGAGGAGAGAGGAGGGAGGAGAGAGGAGGGAGGAGGGAGGAGAGAGGAGGGAGGAGAGAGGAGGGAGGAGAGAGGAGGGAGGAGAGAGGAGGGAGGAGGAGGAGGGAGGAGAGGAGGAGGGGAGGAGAGAGGAGGAGAGGAGGAGAGGAGGAGAGGAGAAGGGAGAGAGAGGAGGAGGAGGAGGAGAGAGGAGGGAGGAGAGAGGGAGAGGAGGGAGGGAGAGGAGGGAGGAGGGAGGAGGGAGGAGAGAGGAGGAGGAGAGAGGAGGAGAGGGAGGAGAGAGGAGGGAGGAGAGAGGAGGGAGGAGAGAGGAGGGAGGTGGGAGCTTGCTGCGAGGCGCTGTTAGCTAGCTCACTGTTAGCAGTTAGCAGTCATCTATAATAATGCCTGTGGTACTGCAGACTACATTCACGAGGGCTATCCAGAAAAAGTCCCATAGAACTCAATGTAAACTAAAACAGCACGACCTCAGCTGACAGAGAACCTGACAGAGAACCTGACAGAGAACCTGACAGAGAACCTGACAGAGAACCTGACAGAGAACCTGACAGAGAACCTGACTGAGAACCTGACAGAGAACCTACAGAGAACCTGACTGAGAACCTGACAGAGAACCTGACAGAGAACCTGACAGAGAACCTAAAGAGAATCTACAGAGAACCTGACAGAGAACCTAAAGAGAACCTGACAGAGAACCTGACAGAGCACCTGACATAGAACCTGACAGAGAACCTGACAGAGAACCTGACAGAGAACCTACAGAGAACCTGATAGAGAACCTGACAGAGAACCTGACAGAGAACCTGACATAGAACCTGACAGAGAACCTGACAGAGAACCTGACAGAGAACCTACAGAGAACCTGATAGAGAACCTGACAGAGAACCTGACAGAGAACCTGACAGAGAACCTGACAGAGAACCTGACAGAGAACCTACAGAGAACCTGATAGAGAACCTGACAGAGAACCTGACAGAGAACCTGACAGAGAACCTGACAGAGAACCTGACAGAGAACCTACAGAGAACCTGATAGAGAACCTGACAGAGAACCTGACAGAGAACCTGACAGAGAACCTGACAGAGAACCTACAGAGAACCTGACAGAGAACCTGACAGAGAACCTGACAGAGAACCTGACAGAGAACCTGACAGAGAACCTGACAGAGAACCTGACAGAGAACCTGACAGAGAACCTGACAGAGAACCTACAGCTTTCACAAAGATCAGATTTTGTGGGGATGTTAGTGTCCCTTGTCGTCCTGAACTTTTTTTCTTCTTAAATCCTTCAGTTTTCTTTAAATCCACACTTTACTGCCACAAACTCTGCTCCTTTCCTTCCCGCTCTGACTCCGCTCTACCGCTGCTCTGATTGGTCAGAACGCTGCCCTCTGATTGGTCAGAGCGTGGCCAAGCCACACACGAGTATTTGGCGTGTAACCAGGAGGACCAGACGATGCCCAAATATGGGCGAGTTCCTCTAATCTCTCGGTCTCTGTGAAGTCCCATGAACGACTGAGCACAAGCCGTTCATTTGAACAGGACGCCATCTTGGATCACCGGGGCTTGTTTCTGAGTCCTCTGGAGAGCTAGTGGTAGCTCCTTAGCTATAGTTTGGTGCCCCGTGATTTAAAACATCTGTGAGAGAGTAGAAAACAAGAGAAACCCTGACTCTGTGCTCCGTGCTCCTAAACTCTCTGATGTTTTCTGTGACCTTTCTTCTTCTCTGTCTCTGTTCGTCCATTTCACCACTTTTTAATAATAGCAGAAAACGGTCTAAAAACTCTGACCCCGAGCGCCGCCGTCGCCGCGGTTACCAAAGGCTAAACACAGCTGAACTAAAGTGTGTTTTGCCAAAGTCATAAACAGGAAAAACACTGATGCAATAGTCGTGTGTGACATCAGGATGTGTTTGTCAGACTGTACAACGAACAGGGCTGGGAACAGGCCAGAATGTGACAATTATCAGCCTCAGTCCTGGGTCTACAGCCTCAGTCCTGAGTCTACAGCCTCAGTCCTGGGTCTACAGCCTCAGTCCTGGGTCTACAGCCTCAGTCCTGGGTCTACAGCCTCAGTCCTGGGTCTACAGCCTGAGTCCTGGGTCTACAGCCTCAGTCTTGGGTCTACAGCCTCAGTCCTGGGTCTACAGCCTCAGTCCTGGGTCTACAGCCTCAGTCCTGGGTCTACAGCCTCAGTCCTGGGTCTACAGCCTCAGTCCTGGGTCTACAGCCTCAGTCCTGGGTCTACAGCCTCAGTCCTGGCTCTACAGCCTCAGTCTTGGGTCTACAGCCTCAGTCCTGGGTCTACAGCCTCAGTCCTGGGTCTACAGCCTCAGTCCTGGGTCTACAGCCTCAGTCTTGGGTCTACAGCCTCAGTCCTGGGTCTACAGCCTCAGTCCTGGGTCTACAGCCTCAGTCCTGGCTCTACAGCCTCAGTCCTGGGTCTACAGCCTCAGTCCTGGGTCTACAGCCTCAGTCCTGGGTCTACAGCCTCAGTCCTGGGTCTACAGCCTCAGTCCTGGGTCTACAGCCTCAGTCCTGGGTCTACAGCCTCAGTCTTGGGTCTACAGCCTCAGTCCTGGGTCTACAGCCTCAGTCCTGGGTCTACAGCCTCAGTCCTGGGTCTACAGCCTCAGTCCTGGGTCTACAGCCTCAGTCTTGGGTCTACAGCCTCAGTCCTGGGTCTACAGCCTCAGTCCTGGGTCTACAGCCTCAGTCCTGGGTCTACAGCCTCAGTCCTGGCTCTACAGCCTCAGTCCTGGGTCTACAGCCTCAGTCCTGGCTCTACAGCCTCAGTCCTGGGTCTACAGCCTCAGTCCTGGGTCTACAGCCTCAGTCCTGGGTCTACAGCCTCAGTCCTGGGTCTACAGCCTCAGTCTTGGGTCTACAGCCTCAGTCCTGGGTCTACAGCCTCAGTCCTGGGTCTACAGCCTCAGTCCTGGCTCTACAGCCTCAGTCTTGGGTCTACAGCCTCAGTCCTGGGTCTACAGCCTCAGTCCTGGGTCTACAGCCTCAGTCCTGGGTCTACAGCCTCAGTCCTGGGTCTACAGCCTCAGTCTTGGGTCTACAGCCTCAGTCCTGGGTCTACAGCCTCAGTCCTGGACTGAGTCTGAGCCTTCACCACAGGAACGAGGAGAACAAGCAAATTACACCCAGAGGAGGAGCGTCAACATCACTTCAGAAATGTCACATTTTGCCAACACTGTGCAGCTGTTATTATCTGTGTGTGTGTCTGTGTGTGCGTGTGTGCGTGTGCGTGCGTGTGCGTGTGCGTGTGTGTGCGTGTGCGTGTGTGTGCGTGTGCGTGTGCGTGTGTGCGTGTGTGTGTGTGTGTGTGTGTGTCTGTGTGTGCGTGTGTGCGTGTGCGTGTGTGTGCGTGTGCGTGTGCGTGTGTGTGTGTGTGTGTGTGTGTGTCTGTGTGTGCGTGTGCGTGTGTGTGTGTCTGTGTGTGTGTGTGCGTGTGCGTGTGCGCGTGTGCGTGTGTGCGTGTGTGTCAGACCACAGCAGATCAACCTATGTAGTTATAAAACATGTAGAGCTCACAGGTACAGAAGCACACAGAAGAGCCCACAGGTACAGAAGCACACATGTACAGCAGAGCACACAGGTACAGAAGAGCACAGGTACAGAAGAGCACAGGTACAGAAGAGCACACAGGTACAGAAGAGCACAGGTACAGAAGAGCACAGGTACAGAAGAGCACACAGGTACAGAAGCACACAGGTACAGAAGCACACAGGTACAGAAGAGCACAGGTACAGAAGCACACAAGTACAGAAGAGCACAGGTACAGAAGAGCACAGGTACAGAAGAGCACAGGTACAGAAGCACACAGGTACAGAAGCACACAGGTACAGAAGAGCACAGGTACAGAAGCACACAGGTACAGAAGAGCACAGGTACAGAAGAGCACAGGTACAGAAGAGCACAGGTACAGAAGCACACAGGTACAGAAGCACACAGGTACAGAAGAGCACAGGTACAGAAGCACACAGGTACAGAAGAGCACAGGTACAGAAGAGCACAGGTACAGAAGAGCACAGGTACAGAAGCACACAGGTACAGAAGCACACAGGTACAGAAGAGCACAGGTACAGAAGCACACAGGTACAGAAGAGCACAGGTACAGAAGAGCACAGGTACAGAAGAGCACAGGTACAGAAGCACACAGGTACAAAAGAGCCCACAGGTACAGCAGAGCACACAGGTACAGAAGCACACAGGTACAGAAGCACACAGGTACAGAAGAGCACAGGTACAGAAGCACACAGGTACAGAAGAGCACAGGTACAGAAGCACACAGGTACAGAAGAGCACAGGTACAGAAGCACACAGGTACAGAAGAGCACAGGTACAGAAGCACACAGGCACAGCAGAGCCCACAGGTACAGAAGCACACAGGTACAGCAGAGCACAGGTACAGAAGCACACAGGCACAGCAGAGCCCACAGGTACAGAAGCACACAGGTACAGCAGAGCACAGGTACAGAAGCACACAGGTACAGAAGAGCACAGGTACAGAAGCACACAGGTACAGCAGAGCACAGGTACAGAAGCACACAGGCACAGCAGAGCCCACAGGTACAGAAGCACACAGGTACAGCAGAGCACAGGTACAGAAGCACACAGGTACAGAAGAACCCTGTGAGTCAGTATTGGACTCTCTGATTGGCTGAGGGAGGGTTCTCTCTTTCACACATTTCAATCCAAAT
This sequence comes from Knipowitschia caucasica, assembly GCA_964034765.1. Classification (NCBI taxonomy): domain Eukaryota; kingdom Metazoa; phylum Chordata; class Actinopteri; order Gobiiformes; family Gobiidae; genus Knipowitschia; species Knipowitschia caucasica. The sequence continues at coordinate 1,762,319 of OZ035836.1, forward strand.
GATCAAACCAGGACCATGTGGGATTTAGTTTATTATATTCACTGCAAAAAAATGGCTCAAATTTGGCAAAATGTGTCTTTTTTAGCGCCTTCTGACTGAAAACCAGGTTGTGAAAACTAGACCAGACCCAGACCCAGACCCAGACCCCTCTGGTCCATCTGCGGTGCTACGTTCTTTCTGCCGTCATTAAGACTCTGAACTGTATCTTTGTAAACTCCAGGACGTGAGAATAAAACCAGAAACCAGGAAACCCACATGGTCCACATGCTTTTCATCTGAATCTCTGTCATCGTCCCGTCTCTGGTTCTACAGCGGAGCAGGAGGCGCAGGAAGAGCAGGAGGAGCAGGAAGAGCAGGAGGAGCAGGAGGAGCAGGAAGAGCAGGAGGAGCAGGAAGAGCAGGAGGAGCAGGAGGAGCAGGAGGAACAGGAGGAGCCACAGCCGCGGGACCCGCTCTGGGACTGGGGAGTGGCTGTTGTTTTACACGGAGGTAGTGGATGGATGGAGGATGATGGAGGGAAGGAGGGAGAGAGCGGAGAGGGGGGGAGGGGGAGAGGGGGAGGGAGGCAGAGAGGGGGAGGGAGGGGGAGAGAGGGATATCGCGCCCGTGCAAAGCTTGTAACTTCCCCTAAAGCCAAATCCAAGACCGTTGTCGTGTCATGCACCTGCAACAATGCGACGCCGAGTCACCACAACATGTGCGCGAGGAGGAGAGGAGGAGGAGGAGGAAAGAGGAGGAGGAGAGGAGCACAAAGAGATGAGGCGCACGAGGAGGAGAGGAGCAGGAGGAGCAGCAGGAGTCAGCACGCGCGCAGACGTATCCAGGATGGCGTCACGTTCTGTTGAAAAGTTCCGAGCTCGGTCCGTGTTGTTTCGGCGCAAACTTCACTAAAACTGAAGAAATCACTGCATCTGAAGTTACTCCGTCATTTCTCTGAGTGACGTCAGCACGTGTTTTTAATTTACGTTTATTTTCATGTTACCGTGTTAATATAATAATAATAATAATAATGTTATTGTTCAGAGAGGGACGTGACGTGCCCGGGAGCAGCGTCTGTGCGGAACGCTGTGGAGGGAACAGACTCATGTGTAGTTGGTTTGAGTCCCTCTCTCTGTACAGTCTCAGAAGGAGGCAACACGCACGCGACCCACTCACACGCACACACACGCACACGCATTCTCCGGGTGACAGGTGTCTCTCCGAACCCGGGCCGGAGGCAGAGGACTCACCGGGCGCGCGTCGGCTTTGGTCCCGGGCTGAGTATATTCCGTGGTTGGAGATTGGATGTTGGAGGTTGGATGGATGATGGGGATACAGCACGAGCGCGGACGTCCGTAAAAGCCTCCTCTGTTTGTTTGTTTGTGTGGGTTTTGTTTCACAGCGACTTCACCCTCGAACGCTTTCCCAAAAAACAACAACAAAACATTAAGATCCAGTTGGTCCCGAGTTGGAGATAGTCCCAGAGGCTGGAGCGGAGACGGTGTGACTGCGCGGTCCGCTCACTGCAGCAAAACACAGGCTGTGGGGGAGGGCGGGGGGAGGGGGGAGGAGGGAGGGGGGAGGGAGAGAGAGAGAGAGGAGAGAGAGAGAGGAGGGAGAGAGAGGAGAGAGAGAGAGGAGGGAGAGAGAGGAGGGAGAGAGAGGAGGGAGAGGGAGGAGAGAGAGAGAGGAGGGAGGGGGGTTTAATACGATTTGAGCCCGAACCAAAGGGATAACAACAGCGAAGGCAGAGCAGCAGCAGCAGGAGGAGGACTATAGACACGCAAGCGATCGGTTAATCGACTTCCTGCTGTTGTCAGACTGTATAACGAAGAATGAACACTAATAAACGCTGCCGATACAATACCATACAATGTATTCTTGTATAGCCCTAGGTCACATCATCTCAGAGACTTAACAAAACCATTGAAATCACAGGTCAGAGAATCAACAGTTAACACACATAAAGAATATAGAACACATGTGATAAAAGTTACACATGTGATAAATGTGATACATGTGATAAATGTCACACATGTGATAAATGTCACACATGTGATAAATGTCACACATGTGATAAATGTCATACATGTTGATAAATGTCACACATGTGATAAAAGTCACTCATGTTGATAAATGTCACACATGTGATAAATGTCATACATGTTGATAAATGTCACACATGTGATAAATGTCATACATGTGATAAATGTCACACATGTGATAAATGTCACACATGTGATAAATGTCATACATGTTGATAAATGTCACACATGTGATAAATGTCATACATGTGATAAATGTCACACATGTGATAAATGTCACACATGTGATAAATGTCATACATGTGATAAATGTCACACATGTGATAAATGTCACACATGTGATAAATGTCATACATGTGATAAATGTCACACATGTTGATAAATGTCACACATGTGATAAATGTCACACATGTGATAAAAGTCACTCATGTTGATAAATGTCACACATGTGATAAATGTCATACATGTTGATAAATGTCACACATGTGATAAATGTCATACATGTGATAAATGTCACACATGTGATAAATGTCACACATGTGATAAATGTCATACATGTTGATAAATGTCACACATGTGATAAATGTCATACATGTGATAAATGTCATACATGTGATAAATGTCACACATGTGATAAAAGTTACACATGTGATAAATGTCATACATGTTGATAAATGTCACACATGTGATAAATGTCATACATGTGATAAATGTCATACATGTGATAAATGTCACACATGTGATAAAAGTTACACATGTGATAAATGTCACACATGTGATAAATGTCATACATGTTGATAAATGT
>OZ035836.1:1770147-1784528 GCA_964034765.1 Knipowitschia caucasica
GAGGGAGCGGGGTGAAGGGAGGGACGCACACACAGACACACAGACACACGCACACACACACAGAGACACACAGAGAGAGAGAGACACATACACACAGAGACAAACACACACAGACACACAGAGAGACACACATACACATGAGTTTGTACTAAAGCTGATGTCCCGCACAGTCAGAAACGTCTCCCTCTGGTGGTGACTCAGGGAGTTACAGTCAGACTGAAGTTTGTATACTTTGATATTAATCCAGGCTCAAGAAAATGCTCTCATTGATAATATTTTTTAAGCATTATTCATAAGTGTTTAAGAAAATAATTATTATTTAAAAAAAAAAATTATTATTTTAAAAAATAATTAAATAATAGTAATAATATTGTTTTTTCTTTGAACGAGCTGCACTCTGACTGCAGTCGGCTGTGCAGATGTTTGTGACAGAGACAGAGACAGAGACAGAGGCAGAGGCAGAGGCAGAGGCAGAGGCAGAGGCAGAGGCAGAGACAGAGACAGAGGCAGAGGCAGAGGCAGAGGCAGAGACAGAGGCAGAGGCAGAGGCAGAGGCAGAGGCAGAGGCAGAGGCAGAGACAGAGACAGAGGCAGAGGAAGAGGCAGAGGCAGAGGCAGAGGCAGAGGCAGAGGCAGAGGCAGAGACAGAGACAGAGACAGAGACAGAGGCAGAGGCAGAGGCAGAGGCAGAGGCAGAGGCAGAGGCAGAGACAGAGGCAGAGGCAGAGGCAGAGGCAGAGGCAGAGACAGAGAGGCAGAGACAGAGGCAGAGACAGAGGCAGAGGCAGAGGCAGAGGCAGAGGCAGAGAGGCAGAGACAGAGGCAGAGACAGAGACAGAGGCAGAGAGACCAGAACGTTACACCACAAATGATGTAAGAGTTTATTATGTAGGACACGGCTAACTATAGAGGAGCAGCTTTGCAGCAACAGGTGAAAGTGTTTAAGCAGTGTGTGTATGTGTGTATATATGTGTGTGTGTGTGTATACGTGTGAGTGTGTGTGATAAATGGGTCACGTTTCACTTTATTCAACAAAAAAGCAGAAAAATGAGAATTTTAAAAACACTTGTTGAGGTTTAGTTTTGAAGCCACAGAATTCAAAACTGATCCATGAAAATGATTATTATCGGTTCATTTGACACCGACATGAAACTACTTTTCTGTAAAAATAGTTTGTTCAAAACAATCTTTTTGATGCTTTTATTTAAATGAGAAAAACACAAACATGAACTGGACTCCCAGACACAAACCTGACTCGTCCTGGTCCTGAGGCTTGTCCTGGTCCTGAGGCTCCTCCTGGTCCTGAGGCTCGTCCTGGTCCTGAGGCTCGTCCTGGTCCTGAGGCTCCTCCTGGTCCAGAGGCTCCTCCTGGTCCTGAGGCTCGGCCTGGTCCTGAGGCTCCTCCTGGTCCTGAGGCTCCTCCTGGTCCTGAGGCCCTGGGCTCGTCCTGGTCCTGAGGCTCCTCCTGGTCCAGAGGCTCCTCCTGGTCCTGAGGCTCGTCCTGGTCCTGAGGCTCCTCCTGGTCCTGAGGCTCCTCCTGGTCCTGAGGCTCCTCCTGGTCCTGAGGCTCCTCCTGGTCCTGAGGCTCCTCCTGGTCCTGAGGCTCGTCCTGGTCGACGCTGGTTCTTTGCCTCAGCTCCATCTTCACAGAATGTTCCATCGTTTAAACTTTGCCTCAAGAAAGTTCTTTAATCTTTAAAAACTATTTTAAAGATAAATCCAAACGTCACTGTTTCTGTGACGTTTATTTTTATTGTTAGAGACTTTTACATTTATTTATTTATGTGTTTCTCCAACAGGACAGACACACACACTGTGACCCACAGACACACACACTGTGACCCAGACACACACGCGTGACCCACAGACACGCGTAACCCACAGACACACACTGTGACCCACAGACACACACTGTGACCCACAGACAAACACTGTGACCCACAGACAAACACTGTGACCCACAGACACACACTGTGACCCACACACACACAGACACGCGTAACCCACAGACACACACGTGTGACCCACAGACACACACGTGTGACCCACAGACACACACTGTGACCCACAGACACACACTGTGACCCACAGACACACACTGTGACCCACAGACAAACACTGTGACCCACACACACACAGACACGCGTAACCCACAGACACACACGTGTGACCCACAGACACACACTGACACGCGTAACCCACAGACACACACTGTGACCCACAGACAAACACTGTGACACAGACACACACAGACACGCGTAACCCACAGACACACACGTGTGACCCACAGACACACACTGTGACCCACAGACACACACTGACATGCGTAACCCACAGACACACACTGTGACCCACACTGTGACCCACAGACACACACTGTGACACACACTGTGACCCACAGACACACACACGTGACCCACAGACACACACTGTGACACACTGTGACCCACAGACACACAGGTGTAAAGTTCCATAATATATTTATTTAAATGCACAACAGCGACAGACTCAGAACACAGAAAGGGGAGGAGCTTCAGAGGAGAAACGCCACGGCAGCCGACATCAGCAGAAAGGGGAGGAGCTTCAGAGGAGAAACGCCACGGCGGCCGACGTCAGCAGAAAGGGGAGGAGCTTCAGAGGAGAAACGCCACGGCGGCCGACGTCAGCAGAAAGGGGAGGAGCTTCAGAGGAGAAACGCCACGGCGGCCGACGTCAGCAGAGAGAGCCCGATCACCGTGTACCCGGTACGATAGACCTCCGGGATCCTGAAGCCTTTACCGATGTCCCACCACTGTCAGAGAGAGAGAGGGTTAGAGCGAGAGAGACCACTGTCAGAGAGAGAGAGAGGGTTAGAGCGAGAGAGACCACTGTGAGAGAGAGAGGGTTAGAGCGAGAGAGACCACTGTCAGAGAGAGAGAGAGGGTTAGAGCGAGAGAGACCACTGTGAGAGAGAGGGTTAGAGCGAGAGAGACCACTGTCAGAGAGAGAGAGGGTTAGAGCGAGAGAGACCACTGTGAGAGAGAGAGAGGGTTAGAGCGAGAGAGACCACTGTCAGAGAGAGAGAGAGGGTTAGAGCGAGAGAGACCACTGTGAGAGAGAGAGGGTTAGAGCGAGAGAGACCAGTGTGAGAGAGAGGGTTAGAGCGAGAGAGACCACTGTGAGAGAGAGGGTTAGAGCGAGAGAGACCAGTGAGAGAGAGAGAGGGTTAGAGCGAGAGAGACCACTGTGAGAGAGAGGGTTAGAGCGAGAGAGACCAGTGAGAGAGAGAGAGGGTTAGAGCGAGAGAGACCACTGTGAGAGAGAGGGTTAGAGCGAGAGAGACCAGTGTGAGAGAGAGAGGGTTAGAGCGAGAGAGACCAGTGTGAGAGAGAGAGGGTTAGAGCGAGAGAGACCAGAGTGAGAGAGAGAGGGTTAGAGCGAGAGAGACCACTGTGAGAGAGAGGGTTAGAGCGAGAGAGACCACTGTCAGAGAGAGAGAGGGGGTTAGAGCGAGAGAGACCAGAGTGAGAGAGAGGGTTAGAGCGAGAGAGACCACTGTGAGAGAGAGGGTTAGAGCGAGAGAGACCACTGTGAGAGAGAGGGTTAGAGCGAGAGAGACCACTGTGAGAGAGAGGGTTAGAGCGAGAGAGACCACTGTGAGAGAGAGGGTTAGAGCGAGAGAGACCACTGTGAGAGAGAGGGTTAGAGCAAGAGAGACCACTGTGAGAGAGAGGGTTAGAGCGAGAGAGACCCTGTGTCCAGAGGAGAAAGAGAGAGAGGGCTAGAGGGGAGAGACTGACAGAGGACTGAGGACCTGATAGAGGACTGAGGACCTGACAGAGGACTGAGGACCTGACAGAGGACCTGATAGAGGACTGAAGACCTGACAGAGGACTGAGGACCTGACAGAGGACCTGATAGAGGACTGAAGACCTGACTGAGGACTGAGGACCTGATAGAGGACCTGATAAAGGACTGAAGACCTGAAAGAGGACCTGATAGAGGACTGAGGACCTGACTGAGGACTGAGGACCTGACAGAGGACTGAGGACCTGATAGAGGACCTGATAAAGGACTGAAGACCTGATAGAGGACTGAGGACCTGACAGAGGACTGAGGACCTGACAGAGGACTGAGGACCTGACAGAGGACTGAGGACCTGACAGAGGACTGAGGACCTGACAGAGGACTGAGGACCTGACAGAGGACTGAGGACCTGATAGAGGACCTGATAAAGGACTGAAGACCTGAAAGAGGACCTGATAGAGGACTGAGGACCTGACTGAGGACTGAGGACCTGACAGAGGACTGAGGACCTGACAGAGGACTGAGGACCTGACAGAGGACTGAGGACCTGATAGAGGACCTGATAAAGGACTGAAGACCTGAAAGAGGACCTGATAGAGGACTGAGGACCTGACAGAGGACCTGATAGAGGACTGAGGACCTGACAGAGGACTGAGGACCTGACAGAGGACCTGATAGAGGACTGAGGACCTCATAGAGGACCTGATAGAGGACTGAGGACCTGACAGAGGACTGAGGACCTGACAGAGGACCTGATAGAGGACTGAGGACCTCATAGAGGACCTGATAGAGGACCTGACAGAGGACTGAAGACCTGACAGAGAACCTGACCTGACAGGAGAGGACCTGACAGAGGACTGAGGACCTCATAGAGGACCTGATAGAGGACTGAGGACCTGACAGAGGACCTGACAGAGGACTGAGGACCTGACAGAGGACCTGACAGAGGACTGAGGACCTGACAGAGGACCTGATAGAGGACTGAGGACCTCATAGAGGACCTGATAGAGGACCTGACAGAGGACTGAGGACCTGACAGAGGACTGAGGACCTGACAGAGGACTGAGGACCTGACAGAGGACTGAGGACCTGACAGAGGGACTGAGGACCTGACAGAGGACTGAGGACCTGACAGAGGACTGAGGACCTGACAGAGGACTGAGGACCTGACAGAGGACTGAGGACCTGACAGAGGACTGAGGACCTGACAGAGGACTGAGGACCTGACAGAGGACTGAGGACCTGACAGAGGACTGAGGACCTGATAGAGGACTGACCAGGTGGCGGACCCCGTTGAGGGTGTGGAAAGAGACCGGGAAAGCGATGCCGAGTTTGGCGAGTCCGATCAGAGCCGGTCCCACCCACAGGGAGTGGATCAGGTCCAAGTAGTACGGGTACGAGCCCGGCAGGACCAGGGCGGCCGCCGCGAACGCCGAGATTGCTGCAACACAACATTCACACAAACACACAATGTTTACACAAACAACACAACTTGGAAGTGGTTCATGGACACATCACAAACTCAGTCATACATGTCGTATGTTGTGTCCTTCACACGTGTTGTTTTTGTCGTGATCATCTACAGTTGATTCCTAAGCCCCGCCCCCGACCTGCTCCTATCAGAGGGACCCTAGCACTGATTGACAGCTGTGGGCTGCAACTTTATGAATGGGACTGGTCTGAGCAGGTCAAAGGGACCAGAGTCAAAGGGACCACAGTCAAAGGGACCACAGTCAAAGGGACCACAGTCAAAGGGACCAGAGTCAAAGGGACCAGAGTCAAAGGGACCAGAGTCAAAGGGACCAGAGTCAAAGGGACCACAGTCAAAGGGACCACAGTCAAAGGGACCAGAGTCAAAGGGACCACAGTCAAAGGGACCACAGTCAAAGGGACCACAGTCAAAGGGACCACAGTCAAAGGGACCACAGTCAAAGGGACCACAGTCAAAGGGACCAGAGTCAAAGGGACCACAGTCAAAGGGACCACAGTCAAAGGGACCAGAGTCAAAGGGACCAGAGTCAAAGGGACCACAGTCAAAGGGACCACAGTCAAAGGGACCACAGTCAAAGGGACCACAGTCAAAGGGACCACAGTCAAAGGGACCAGAGTCAAAGGGACCACAGTCAAAGGGACCACAGTCAAAGGGACCACAGTCAAAGGGACCACAGTCAAAGGGACCACAGTCAAAGGGACCAGAGTCAAAGGAAGTCGTGTTTAAACCATTGTTTGTTTTAATTCAAGTCAGATCAACGTTTTTACAGTGTATATGACGATCATGAGAAGAGACCAGAGAGAGACCAGAGAGAGACCAGAGAGACCAGAGCGAGACCAGAGCGAGACCAGAGCGAGACCAGAGCAAGAGAGACCAGAGCAAGAGAGACCAGAGAGACCAGAGCAAGAGAGACCAGAGCAAGAGAGACCAGAGCGAGAGAGACCAGAGAGACCAGAGCAAGAGAGACCAGAGAGACCAAAGCAAGAGAGACCAGAGCAAGAGAGACCAGAGCGAGACACCAGAGAGACCAGAGAAAGACCAGAGAGAGACCAGAGAGAGACCATAGAGAGCAGCGCGAGAGACCTGAGAGAAAATAGAGAGAGACAAGAGCGAGACCAGAGAGAGACCAGAGTGAGACCAGAGTGAGACCAGAGTGAGACCAGAGAGAGACCAGAAAGAGACCAGAGAGAGACCAGAGAGAGACCAGAGAACAGAGAGAGACCAGAGAGACCAGAGAGAGACCAGAGAGAGACCAGAGAGAGACCAGAGAGAGAGACCAGAGAGAGACCAGAGATCAGACAGAGACCAGAGAGAGAGACCAGAGAGAGAGACCAGAGAGAGAGACCAGAGAGAGACCAGAGAGAGACCAGAGAGAGACCAGAGAGAGACCAGAGAGAGACCAAAGTGGCTGTGACTCTCACCTACACTCAGAGCCACTCCTGTTCCTCTGAAAGTCACTGACATCACCATGGGGACGGACCACCTGCAACAACAGGAGAGACGTGAGCCCCGCCCCTTCTGCCTGAGCCCAGCCTTATCAAACATCATGCACCGAGTTTTGTGGTGTTGTTCTTATATTTCCCACTTCTACACAAAGAAAGCAGTGTCTACATTTTACACACATAACAACATTTAAGAAACTTTATTGATCTCACATTTACAATATTATTAAATCATTTATGAAAAGGGCAGGACTTGGGTCTGTGCATGTTCCCGGGGCTCATATTAAACCCAGACGTGTTTGTATGTCTCTCTGGTCTCTCTCTCTGGTCTCTCTCTCTGGTCTCTCTCTCTGGTCTCTCTCTCTGGTCTCTCTCTCTGGTCTCTCTCTCTGGTCCTCTCTCTCTCTGGTCTCTCTCTCTGGTCTCTCTCTCTGGTCTCTCTCTGGTCTCTCTCTGGTCTCTCTCTGGTCTCTCTCTGGTCTCTCTCTGGTCTCTCTCTGGTCTCTCTCTGGTCTCTCTCTGGTCTCTCTCTGGTCTCTCTCTGGTCTCTCTCTCTGGTCTCTCTCTCTGGTCTCTCTCTCTCTCTCTCTGGTCTCTCTCTCTGGTCTCTCTCTCTCTCTGGTCTCTCTCTCTGGTCTCTCTCTCTGGTCTCTCTCTCTGGTCTCTCTCTCTGGTCTCTCTCTCTCTGGTCTCTCTCTCTGGTCTCTCTCTCTCTGGTCTCTCTCTCTGGTCTCTCTCTCTGGTCTCTCTCTCTGGTCTCTCTCTCTGGTCTCTCTCTGGTCTCTCTCTGGTCTCTCTCTGGTCTCTCTCTGCTTGTCTCTCTCTGGTCTCTCTCTGGTCTCTCTCTGGTCTCTCTCTGGTCTCTCTCTGGTCTCTCTCTGGTCTCTCTCTGGTCTCTCTCTGGTCTCTCTCGTCTCTCTCTTTAAACCCAACCAAAGGAACTGGGAGGTTTCTCTGACTAAAGAACAGGTCCTGGTTCTGGAGTTTATAAATGTGAATATACAGTTTCCTAAAGACCAGATATTTAAAGTCATGTTGTACCTTTGTTATGGACAAAGGTACAACATGCTGAACGCACACCTCACACCTGTCACATCTGTCACATGTCTGTACCAACTTTCATATTTCTGTTGCCTTTGAATGTTCGCTACAATGTGACATTGAAAAACTTGCATCTGTCTAAAAACAACAACACTTCCAGGTCACTGTCTGGATTTCATTGTTATGTGAGACAAATGAGTTTAAAAATCTGAAAGCCTCGTTGTCGGACATATCTCTCATACGCACATACACACACACACGCACACACACACACTCACCTGTAGATGGTGAGGTGTGGGGACATGGGCCGGTTCAGTCTGGTGTTTTTGGCCCAGAATTTGTTCATTTCCTCTTTGGCCGTGGTCCCCATCGGAGCAGCACTGGAGCAGAGAAAAGAGAAGAGAGAGAAGAGAGAGGAGAGAGAAGAGAGAGAGGGGGGAGAGAGAGAGGGGAGAGAGAGAAAAGAGAGAGAGAGGGGAGAGAGAGAGATAGGGGGAGAGAGGGGAGAGAGGGAGAGAGAGAATAGAGAGAGAGGGGAGAGAGAGAGAGGAGAAAGAGAGGAGAGAGAGAGAGAAGAGAGAGGAGAGAGAGAGAGGGGAGAGAGAGAGGAGAGAGGAGAGAGAGAGGGGAGAGAGAGAGAGGAGAGAGAGAGGAGAGAGAGAAGAGAGAGAGAGGAGAGAGAGAGAGGAGAGAGAGAAGAGAGAGAGAGGAGAGAGAGAGGGGAGAGAGAGAGAGGAGAGAGAGAGGAGATGAGAGAGAGGGGAGAGAGAGGGGAGAGAGAGAGAGAGAGAGAGAGAGAGAAGAGAGAGAGAGGAGAGAGAGAGGGAGGAGAGAGAGTGGAGAGAGAGAGAGGGGGAGAGAGAGGGGAGAGAGGAGAGGAGAGAGAGAGGGGAGAGAGAGAGGGGAGAGAGAGAGGGGAGAGAGAGAGGAGAGAGGAGAGAGAGAGGGGAGAGAGAGAGAGGAGAGAGAGAGGAGAGAGAGAGAGAAGAGAGAGAGAGGAGAGAGAGAGGGGAGAGAGAGAGAGAGGAGAGAGAGAGGAGAGAGAGAGAGAAGAGAGAGAGAGGAGAGAGAGAGGGGAGAGAGAGAGGAGAGAGGAGAGAAAGAGGGGAGAGAGAGAGAGGAGAGAGAGAGAGAAGAGAGAGAGAGGAGAGAGAGAGGGGAGAGAGAGAGGAGAGAGGAGAGAGAGAGGGGAGAGAGAGAGGGGAGAGAGAGGAGAGAGAGAGAGGAGAGAGAGAGAGGAGAGAGAGAGAGGAGAGAGGAGAGAGGAGAGAGAGAGGGGAGAGAGAGAGGGGAGAGAGAGAGGGGAGAGAGAGAGGAGAGAGAGAAGATACAGGAAAGAGAGAGAAGAGAGTGTTATAAAAACATTATGAGTGAAAACAGAATGAGAGAAACTGACTGTCTGCAGATGAGTGGGCTGATGGAGACACTCTGGATTCGGGAGAGACACACACCCCGTCGAACAAACGACCTGCAACACAACAACACACATCAGAGCGGCTACACACAGATTCAGCAAAACAATATCACTCGCACGAGTCTAAAAAGCCCTGGACAAAACACTTTGCACTGGATCATAAAGTATATCTTATCTTAATGCATTTACGGTAGACGGGTAAAGGACTAAAACATATGGATATCTTTTATACTTGATATGAATATTGACTTATAATGTTTATATTTTACTGTTGCTACTTTGCTTGTGTGCCTTCTTGCCTTTGCCCCCCCTCCCCTGGCGTGTCTCATTCATCATGGCGGTGCATAGATGTATTTATATTATGTTGGAAGCAACAAACTCATCTACGAAACGAGGAGTGTTGAACATGGAAGAAGCGTGTGGTGGAGTAGAAACAGAGTCTGGCCTTTTACAGCGGTGGGCGTGGCTCCGATTGTCTTTGTGGTTATTATGACAAAACCAGGCTTCAACAGTCGGGGCTTTAAACGCAGCTAAAAACACAGATAACCCACAGTCCACATTACTGCGGTGACTGTGCATACACTAATCGGGGTAACTTATACTTAAGTCAGACTTTAATTTTATCGTACAAATTTTACAGAAATGTGTTCTTATACACCACAGGTGTCAAACCAGTCCTCAAAGGGCAGGTGCAGGTTTTAGTTCCAACCTGAGCCGGAACAAACCAAACCACCCGAGTCCAGTTTGAACCTGAAGATTTGATGAATGGAGTCTGGATTGTTCCTGCTCGGGTTGGAACTAAAGCCTGCCCTTTAAGGACCAGTTTGACACCACTGTTTTACACCCTTGAGTTGAGTTGGGGTCATCTCACACACCCCTGGGCTGGCCTCACTCCGATGCTTCTGGACACATTCTGAGATGGTTCTAATATTCTGTGTATGTGTTTTATCCCTTGTAAATCTGTGCTGTTATCTCAGTCTGCTCCGGTTAGATCATAGAGGTAAAAATTAACAGCTTTTGCTGAACGTGCACAGATCTCGCCTCAGTACATCAGAGCAGCTCCTTCATTGGAGGTTTTTTGGGCCTTGGCTTTTAACACCAACTGAGTTTCACTGTTTTATCTTCCACATGTATTTGTGTTTAGGTCTTAAAATATTACAACACTGGTTTCCAAAGACAGATTTACAAGATACATTCATAATATTCGTTTAGCAGAACTATGAGCTGAAAATCAAACTAGGTTAAATGACTTAATGCATGTGCAGACTGAAAGTGTAGAACACTAAACACAGCCATGATGGACTTACAGAATATAAACACATCTGTTCTTCCTGAAAGCCCGGGGTTCAGAATCTCTAGTATGACATGTACCAGATGCTCTTAACACTGTTGGAGACCAGATTTTGATACTTTAAAAACGAAACTATAAATGACAGAATACATGTTTTGTGACGTGAGCCGAGGGGGCAGGTCAGCTGTTGCAAACTAAATAAAAAACATATTCTGACATCCTTCATCACGTGTATTATCCTCATTTAAACCTGTGACGTTCTTCCAAATAGTCCTGAACCACAGAAAGCAGCTTTAAAAACATCTGCTGCTGTCGGAGCTTGGTTAGCATTAGCATTAGCATCACTGCGTCCTTTCATTGATAGGAGCAGAACATTAACTCTATCACGCACTCACTCAGATCAAAACCAAAGCACATGGTGTAGAAAGAGTGTATCTAAGATGTCATGATCAAAGACAGACACTAAAGTGAACTAAAAAGAGGAAAAGGAGAGAGGAGCAGAGACGCACTGACCTTAGGAGCAGCGCCATGTTGGATTTTCGAAGGCGGAAGTGACGTCAGATGTTGTTATCTAGAGAGGGCCTTCTGGGTCGCACGTTAATAATTATCATCAAGGGTTTTTACGTGCACGAGGTCAGAACTAAATAGAACGAGGTCATTCATTAGAAAATTAAAAAATAAATGAATTTGTCTACTACAGATAGCCCCATTTCCACCAGCCCCACTTAGCACGATTCTACTTTAACTAAATTGAGACCAAAAGTTATGTTTTTGATAGTCACCACAGATACCAGGGATGATTTTTCAGGCTGCCCTCCACCATACTGTTAAACTACAGTGTATTTGGAAGGTTGTGATGTCACATGAACACAATCTTTTGCTGTTTAAACTACAAAAATATATATAATGTGGTGTAAATTGAAGCTGAGGTATCGGTTATAACAGGAAATAGAACAAAGCCAACAATGAAAATTTGAAACATGTTCTTTTTGCAAACAGTCGGTTTATTGATGTCACATGTTCCGTAAAGATCAAACACAAACATCAGAGACTTTTCTACAATGGAACACGTTCTAAATCACTGCAAACACACAGCAGGTCCCAGCAGCAGCCGAGGTCAATAGTACGACTCCTGCTCCACCCAACCTGAAACACAGACAGTTGATCACAGTCAGAGTCGAGCTGAGGATGTGTGGAGACAACAGCAAGTTTATCTGTATGGCACGAGTCAGAAACTATTCAATTCAAAGTGAGCTACAAAACAAAGGAGACCTCCATCGAAAGAGGATAAAACATAAAGCCCTGTTTCCACCAACTCTACTCTACTCTACTCTACCCAACTCTACTCTACTCTACTCTACCCTACTGTACCCAACTCTACTCTACTCTACTCTACTCTACCCTACTCTACCAAACTCTACCCAAACTCTACCCAACTCTACTCTACTCTACTCTACTCTACTCTACTCTACTCCTACTCTACTCTACTCTACTCTACTCTACCCTACTCTAACCCTACTCTACCCAACTCTCTACTCTACTCTACCCTACTGTACCAACTCTACTCTACTCTACCCAACTCTCTACTCTACTCTAACCCTACTGTACCCCAACTCTACTCTACTCTAAAACCCAACTCTTCTCTACTCTACTCTACTCTACCCTACTCTACCCAACTCTACCCAACTCTACTCTACTCTACTCTACTCTACTCTACCCTACTGTACCCAAACTCTACTCTACTCTACTCTACTCTACTAACTACTCTAAACCCTACTCTACCAAAACTCTACTCTACTCTACCCAACTCTACTCTACTCTACTCTAACCCTACTCTACTCTACCCTACTCTACTCTACCCTACTCTCTCTACTCTACCAAACTCTACTCTACTCTACCCAACTCTACTCTACCCTACTCTACCCTACTCTACCCAACTCTCTACTCTACTCTACCCTACTGTACCCAACTCTACTCTACTCTACCCAACTCTCTACTCTACTCTACCCTACTGTACCCAACTCTACTCTACTCTACCCAACTCTTCTCTACTCTACTCTACTCTACCCTACTCTACCCTACTCTACCCAACTCTACCCAACTCTACTCTACTCTACTCTACTCTACTCTACCCTACTGTACCCAACTCTACTCTACTCTACTCTACTCTACTCTACTCTACTCTACCCTACTCTACCAAACTCTACTCTACTCTACCCAACTCTACTCTACTCTACTCTACCCTACTCTACTCTACCCTAACTCTACTCTACTCTAAACTCTACTCTACTCTACCCAACTCTACTCTACCCTACTCTACTCTACCCTACTCTACCTACTCTACCCAACCTCTACTCTACCCTACTCTACCCAACTCTACCCCTACTCTACCCAACTTTACCCAACTCTACTCTACTCTACTCTACCCTACTCTACCCAACTCTCTACTCTACCCTACTGTACCGAACTCTACTCTACCCAACTCTACTCTACTCTACTCTACCCAACTCTTCTCTTCTCTACTCTACTCTACCCTCTACCCCATCCTACCTACTCTACCTACTCTACTCTACCCACTGACTCTACTCTACCTACTCTACTCCTACCCTAACCTACCCTACTCTACTCAACCCTAATCTACCCTACTCTACTCTACCCTAACCTACCCCACACTACTCTACCCAACTCTACCCAACTTTACCCTACTCTATCCCACTCTATCCCACCCTACTCTACTCTACCCTACTCTACTCTAACCCTAACCTACCCTACTCTACTCTACATCTACCCTAACCTACCCCACTCTACTCTACTCTACCCTACTCTACGATTGCGAGAACCAGTACCAGGTCCTTCTTTAGTCCCTCTTGGTCCTGGTTCAATCCAGGCCTTAAAAACAACCAGGTAGAGTAGAACAGAGTAGGGTAGAGTCGAGCAGAGCCGAGCCGAGCAGAGTAGAGCAGAGTAGGGTAAGTAGTAGTAAGTAAGCTTTATTTATATACCGCCTTTCACAGACCAGAGTCACAAAGCGGTTTACAATTGTTAATTTTTGGGCATTTGTCTCTCACTCCACACAGAGATGGGAGCGGGGTCGCCGTACAGGAGGCGCATGCCAGAACTATTGTACATATTTTTAGTGGTAGGGGAAACCGGAGTACCCGGAGGAAACCTACGCAGACACGGGGAGAACATGCAAACTCCACTCAGAAAGGCCCTGGTCCGGCCGGGATTCGAACCCAGGACCTTCTTGCTGAGAGGCGAGAGTGCTATCCACTCAGCCACCGTGCCGCCCGGGTAGAGTAGAGTAGAGTAGAGTAGAGTAGGGTAGAGTAGGGTAGAGTATAGTAGGGTAGAGTAGAGTAGGGTAGAGTAGGGTAGAGTTAGAGTGTAGGGTAGAGTAGGGTAGGGTAGAGTAGGGTAGGGTAGAGTAGAGTAGAGTAGGGTAGAGTAGAGTAGAGTAGGAAGTAGAGTAGAGGGTAGGGTAGAGTAGAGTAGAGTAGAGTAGAGTAGCGTAGGGTAGAGTAGAGATAGAGTAGGGTAGAGTAGGGTAGGGTAGAGTAGAGTAGGGTAGAGTAGGGTAGGGTAGAGTAGAGTAGAGTAGGTAGAGTAGAGTAGGGTAGAGTAGGTAGGTAGGGTAGGGTAGGTAGAGTATAGTAGAGTAGGGTAGAGTAGAGTAGGGTAGAGTGGGCCAGTGGAAACAGATTACAGAGTAATTATAATCCGTGTTAATCTGTGAGTGGGAGACAATGAGTTTAAAAGTGAAAAACAAAAGTATTTTAGAGGAGAGTCGTGTGAAGCAGACGCTGAGTCGCTGCCGGTTCTTTGGCTCCAGACTCCATCTTAAACTGAGCTGGAACTCTTTACTCTTCAGCCAACTCTGCCAACTCCAGCAGCAGCGTTTGGACCAATCTCACA
>OZ035836.1:1784538-1787038 GCA_964034765.1 Knipowitschia caucasica
AAAGGAAAATTTTTTTCTGTCTCCTGCTACTGCCTTTTCCATGCATCTGTAAATTTTCTTTTTATTATATTTTAAGCATTCACCAATAGTAGCCACTAAGTTTTGGAACGAGAGAGCAGAAAGGAAAAAGAGGTAAACAGGGTTTAGGTTTCGTTTTTTGAATGTTGTGAAATGAAAAAAAAGATTTTGTCTCTCAAATGTTAGCTGTGTGGGCCTTTGCGATTATTAACATTTGCACTTGTGTTAGATTTTTTTATAAGTTCAGATTAGGAATGTGGTGTTCGCCATTCGTTTGTAGTTATTTTTTCTCACAGACAAACACTTGCAACATGTCTATAAAAAGTTGTATTTGAAATCCCATTTCTCTTGGTTTTTTTTTTTCATTGGGGTTTTTACTGAGGATCTTTTGTATCTCGCCAGAATGTGGTTTATCCGTGGGGGGGAAAAGAAAAATATTCGTATTCAATTGTAAGTTGTGTTTTATTTTTTGTAAAGCCCTTAAATCACAACAGCAGTGTTATCGCGGAGGACTCCTCACAGAGAGAGGGATCCGGCTTTCCGAGAGAGAGATAACCAGTTGGAGGGAGAGACGCGTTTTGGAGAAGAATGTAGACCGAGAGAGTAGATATTGAGAGAGAGAGATTAGAGACAGAGGGAGACGGGGAGGACCGGATAGAGGACCTAGGAGAGAGGATCTTTTGTGAGGGTTCCTTTGAGAACGAGATCCCGCCATACCTCCTCAGCCCTTCCCTCACGCCTCTGCCCGCTCACGAGAGACGAGGAGACCCCCCCCACCAAAAAAGACCAGGAGAAAAGAAATGAGACGAGGAACGGCAAAGCCTTGAGGAAAGAAGAGGTCCCACCCTCCCCAGAGTGATAGGAGGGGGGACCAAATTAGTGAGGACCAGACGAGAGAGGAGACTCGAGACCCCAGATGCAGGGAGATCGGAGACCCTGCTGGAGATCAGGAGACATTACCAGAGTGAGGAGATCCGAAAACCAGGGGTACTGGGTGACCTGAGAGTTGAGAACACCTCGCAGGAGGAGAGAACTCAGAGATTATCGAGAAGCGACTAGACGAACTCTGTTATTTGCTGATGTTGGGCTGATCTATGAGGGGAGACCGTCACTGGAGGTGAAGACCCGCGGAGAAGTAGATCGAGGATCTAGCAGAGTAAATACCCTGAATGTGGTGTTTGAAGAGACTCGCCAGACAAGATGAGACAGATGGAGCGGCAGAGAGAGGGAACCACAAGACCTAGAGATATCGAGACCAGTGCGATGGGAGTACCAGAGAGAAGGCAGAGAGAGACCCAGAAGTGCCCGAAGAGACAGTCTGGAAGTGGGGGGGTGTCGTGCGGGGGGCGCGAGAACCCTGAAGATGGAGGACGGCTCCACAGAGATAGTTGAGACCTAGAACAGACCCGAGATTGAGACTGCGCAGTATCAAGAATGACGTTAGTGAGACAAAAAGAGAGTCCGTTAAGGAGACTTAGAGGGAGAAGAAAGAGGACTCCAGAGACGGAGAGAACCCCCACCTCCCTCCCAGCCGCTGACCCCAGAGAGGGAGACGCCTCCAGGATAGATGAGTGCCCACGAAAAGCAATAAACGCAGAGAGAACGCACTTAGAGAACCATCCCGGTCGCCAAGACCACGAGACGGAGACCAGGGGTGAGGAGGTGAGAGACCAGAAGATCTTAAGGACCAGATGGAGTAGGAGACTCTCCGTTTCTGTCAGATGATCTAAATTTGAGTTAGTGACCCTCCCCGCACGATGACGCTGGTAGGGGCAGGGACCACACCCGCCCCCAGAGAGGGAGTGACGAGACCCTCCACACCGGCACAGCAAGAGCAGAGAACAGAGAGATATGAGACCAGTGATGAGAGACAGCGAAAGAGGGAGGAGTAGAAGAGACAATGAGAGGAGGGATGAGGGGAAATGTCACGGGACTCAGAAAGTGGCCATGTGCCTCGCTCTGCCCCCACCCGCCTCCTTACCTTGGTTTTGTTTCTCCTGCCCTAGCAGGGCTGATGTCCCATTTTGCGCTTGTTTCACTAGACCAACATAGCCTTGCGCTTGTCCCGAGCGAAACCTGATTTTTATTTTTTTAATAATTAAATAAAAATATTATTAAAAAAAGTCACTCTCAAATTTATTTTGTTATAATTTCATCATATACAGTGACGGCGATGCTGACTTGATTTGTGTAGAGTTTTTTTTAAAGCTGATTTTTTTTTTATGTCGTTTTTTTTTAGTTTTTTGTTTTTTTTTTTAGTTGTTTTTTTTAAGCTACCTCTACAAATTTAAATTCAGCTTGTCAAGAAGCTACCACCCATAAAAATGTTCAGAATCAGGAATCCTTTTTATGCGACCCAGAGTAACAGAAATCACATACTTCTGGAAAGTGCGATTGGCTCAGTGAAACAGTCAGAGAAGAGAGGTAAAGGGCGAGGGGGGGGGGGTGGGAGGGGTGTAAGGGGGTGAAAGTGTATGTAAGG
>OZ035836.1:1792038-1892038 GCA_964034765.1 Knipowitschia caucasica
CTCATGAACCATGTGACATTTTACTGTCTGTTCTGTCTTTCCTCAATTCTATCTAATCATTTTGTCTTTGTTTTGTTAAGATATATATATTTTATACTGACAGAGATTATTCAAACAAAGGGTCTCTCACCTGTGCTTCAGTCAGCAGGTTTTCCCGACGTTTCGTTCTCAGCCATGACTTGGAGATTTATAACCTTTTATTATTGTTGTATTATTATTATTATTATTAGTTTAATCCCAGACTCTTTCTTACGAGTTTATTAAGATAACACTACGATAAAGTGGTTTTCCTTCAACATAAAAGTTCTGTTGGGACAGACTTCATGGAAACAGTGAGAAACAGACATCACTGATAATAACTCTGTAAAGATAAGTTTGTGATCCTTCTTCCTGGTGTTTTGCCGGTGGCTGTGGCCCAAACCTCCAGGACCCGGAGCTCAGACCTCAGATCCACATAAACCCAGGATTTCCAGCTCTAAGTCGCACATATTGCACTGCTGCTGCACTAACCCCACCATATGAACTGCTTATTACACAGACCTTCAGCCCTGAGCGCGTCACTGCAAAACATGACCAATGCATCTGTGTCTTAATGAAAATGTGTTACGCCCTCTCCACTCTTTGAACAAAACTC
This sequence comes from Knipowitschia caucasica, assembly GCA_964034765.1. NCBI lineage: Eukaryota > Metazoa > Chordata > Actinopteri > Gobiiformes > Gobiidae > Knipowitschia > Knipowitschia caucasica. Next base: position 1,792,673 of record OZ035836.1, read on the forward strand.
TCTGGTCTTATCCGTCGAGCACCGATCACCAGAATGATTGACAACTGGGAGGACCAATAGCCACTTTACCCTGTCTCTCATATGTCCCTGTGTCCGCAGGTCCCGGCCATCTCGTTGGCCTATGAGACGGCAGAGAGTGACATCATGAAGCGTCAGCCTCGGAATCCTCAGACGGACAAACTGGTGAACGAGCGTCTGATCAGCATGGCCTACGGACAGATCGGTCAGTACCAACGTAGCTTCACGTGATTTAACGTGATTTAAAGGAGCAGTGTGTAAACATGTGGCCAACAGTGGTACTGCAGCCTCTCCCACTCTCCCTGACTCAGGTTGCCAGATATGCAGAGGAATCCAGCTGGGACCATAACAGCTGAATAGACAAGAGTTTTGTCAACAACAAATCTATAACCAACACCTTTTTCACAAAGATAGAAATCCTGGTTTTATTCCTTGTTTTGTCGTTAATGATTTGAGAATCATAACGAGACCTTTTTTAGTTCTGCGCCACATGGTACTTTACCAGTGAGATTAGCTCCACATGGTACTTTACCAGTGAGATTAGCTCCACATGGTACTTTACCAGTGAGATTAGCTCCACATGGTACTTTACCAGTGAGATTAGCTCCACGCGGTGAGTTCTGGCGCCCGGATCACAGACTTTGTGTTTTCCTATTATGACAGATTAGGGCCCTTGAAAGAAGACTTGATGAAAATCTTACATTTTGCTACTTTAAGTAAAGCTCTCCAACCTTCTCTGAGAGAGCTACTGGCAGAGAGCTACTCCCGTTATACAGTTGGCATCATTACGTAGATTTTTATCTTGATTTGAAAATATTTGGACATTTTTCTAAAACAACAGCTTTCGTCTTATTTCCAGCACAGATAAAATGTTACATGTTCTATTGGAAAATCTGGTTTTAGGTCAAAACATCACAAAACTATTCTTTTGGGAGATACTTTGAAGACGGTGGTGAGCTACTGGTAGCAGTAAACATAGAACTGTTGATATACCATGTGCATGTGAAAGTCCGATCCTGTCAGACTATTGAAGCGAAGCAGATCGGGGTCTGGTTAGTGCTGTGATGGGAGACCATTGGTGTGAGTCAGTCTGGATACGTCAAAACTATTGTCGGCCCCGGGATATGTCTGGTTAAAAAACATGGCCTTGTTACAAATAAGTTATTTATAACATCCCGATCTATTTAGTCCCACTGTGGATGTTGTAGTGGTAGGTGCAACCGGAGCACCCGGAGGAAACCTATGGAAACTTAGAACCACCACTGAAACGAGTATGAGTAAGGTGCAGTGGACACAGGTGTAAAGTGTCCAGTTGGAAACAAACCCACCCCCTCACAGAACACTCACCTCTTTCATCATAGGCATTGGTAATCGCTTGCAAAGATTAGGACTAGGTCTATCTTTGGAGTTTCGCGGTTGTTAATTATGAATATAGACATTGATTCATGTTAAAGTAAACACAGCGACAGTGATTTTAACTTGACTCATATTAGATTTATGTTTAAACAACAGATTTGACACAGATTCCTCTCCCATCCGTCTGTTGGACTGATCAGCGTGTGTTTCCAGATTGGAAAGTGTCTTGGACGCTACAGTCTTCTCTGAGGCGTCTCTCTTTGACTCAAATAGAATAAATTACATTCAAGCTGTTTCATCAGGACTTGGATCTCCACCTTTCTTATTTGGAAGAGAGAAGAGGAGGGACTAAAGCTGTAACGAACATGGATAGACAGAGACCAGAGGGAGACCAGAGGGAGACCAGAGGGAGACCAGAGGGAGACCAGAGGGAGACCAGAGGGAGGGACCAGAGGGAGGGACCAGAGGGAGGGACCAGAGGGAGGGACCAGAGGGAGGGACCAGAGGGAGGGACCAGAGGGAGGGACCAGAGGGAGGGACCAGAGGGAGGGACCAGAGGGAGGGACCAGAGGGAGACCAAAGAGATGATTGAGAGACCTTAGAAAGAACAGAGAGACCAGAGGTAGACCAGGGGGAGACTAGAGAGAGACCAGAGAAAGATCTGAGAGAGAGAAGAGAGAGACTCGAGAGAGATCTGAGGAAACCAGAAAGAGTTCTGAGAGAGACTTGAGAAAGACTAGAGGGAGACCTGAAAGAGACTGGAGATACAGACTAGATAGAGGCCATAGCGAGACCAAAGAGAGACCAAAGAGAGACCAGAAAGAGACCAGAGGGAGACCTGAGAGAGACCATAGAGAGACCAAAGAGAGACCAGAAAGACCAGAGAGAGACCAGAGAGAGACCAGAGGGAGACCTGAGAGAGACCATAGAGAGACCAAAGAGAGACCAGAGAGAGACCAGAGAGACTTCATAGAAACCTGTGAAACAGCGAGACCATGAAAGGTGAGCCGCGATACAGCGATGGACCAATTTACCCTGAAACAAAACATGGAAGATTCTAAAGTCCTCTATTATGGTATGTTCTGTCTGTTTCCACGGCGATACCCCCCCCCCCCCCCCCCCCCCCTCCTCCTCCAGGTCACTTCTGAATGATTTGTTGAAGAAGCTTTGCCCTCTGCTCCTCTCCACATGAATCACACCGACTCACTGCCAGGCCTTTTAAACGCTCCTATACACACACACAGAGACACACACACACACACACACACACACACACACACACACACACACACAGAGACACACACACACACACACACACACACACACACACACATACAGAGAGACACACGCACACACACATACAGAGACATACACACACACACACATACACACACACACACACACACGCACATACAGAGACATACACACACACACACATACACACACACATACAGAGACACACACGCACACACACACACATACAGAGACACACACACACACACACACGCACACATCCCACAATGCTCAGCCCTGGCATTTATCGCTGCGTCTTTGGCCCGTGACCCTCCGCTTGGGAAACGTTGGCAGAGTGCTGTGATTTACGTCTAATTGATGTGACATTTGCGATACATGACGTTGGTCGCACCTGCCCTGCTCCTCTTTATCTGATAAGTGGTGGCAGCGCCGACGTTTCAATTACGTGTTTGTCATGTCGTTTATTTAGAGTTAAAATCCATACGCAACCAGACGGAGACCAGAGAGAGAGAGAGAGAGAGAGAGAGAGAGACCAGAGGGAGAGAGAGAGAGAGACAGAGAGAGAGAGAGAGACCAGAGAGAGAGAGAGACCAGAGGGAGAGAGAGAGAGAGACAGAGAGAGAGAGAGAGAGAGAGAGAGAGACCAGAGGGAGAGAGAGAGAGAGACAGAGAGAGAGAGACAGAGACCAGAGAGAGAGAGAGACCAGAGGGAGAGAGAGAGAGAGACAGAGAGAGAGAGAGAGAGAGAGAGAGAGAGAGAGAGAGAGAGACCAGAGGAGAGAGAGAGAGAGAGAGAGACCAGAGGGAGAGAGAGAGAGAGACAGAGAGAGAGAGAGACCAGAGGGAGAGAGAGAGAGAGACAGAGAGAGAGAGAGAGACCAGAGGGAGAGAGAGAGAGAGAGAGAGAGCAGAGGGAGAGAGAGAGCAGAGGGGAGAGAGAGAGAGAGACAGAGAGACCAGAGGGAGACCAGAGAGAGAGAGAGAGAGAGAGACAGAGAGAGAGAGAGAGAGACCAGAGGGAGAGAGAGAGAGAGAGAGAGAGAGACCCGAGAGAGAGAGAGCGAAGAGAGGGAGAGAGACAGAGAGAGAGCAAAGAGAGAGAGCAGAGGGAGAGAGAGAGAGAGACAGAGAGAGAGCAGAGGGAGAGAGAGAGAGACAGAGAGAGAGAGACAGAGAGAGAGACAGAGGGAGAGAGAGAGACCAGAGGGAGAGAGAGAGAGAGAGAGACCAGAGGGAGAGAGAGAGCAGAGGGAGAGAGAGAGACAGAGAGACCAGAGGGAGAGAGAGAGAGAGAGAGAGACCAGAGGGAGAGAGAGAGCAGAGGGAGAGAGAGAGAGAGACAGAGAGACCAGAGGGAGAGAGAGAGAGAGAGAGAGAGACCAGAGGGGAGAGAGAGAGAGAGACAGAGAGAGAGGGAGAGAGAGACCAGAGGGAGAGAGAGAGACCAGAGAGAGAGATAGACAGAGAGAGAGGGAGAGAGAGACCAGAGGGAGAGAGAGAGACCAGAGAGAGAGATAGACAGAGAGAGAGGTAGAGAGAACAGAGAGACCAGAGAGAGACCAGAGAGAGACCAGAGAGAGACCAGAGAGAGAGACCAGAGAGAGACTAGAGAGAGACAGAGAGAGACCAGAGAGAGACCAGAGAGAGACCAGAGAGAGACCAGAGAGACAGAGAGAGAACAGAGAGAGAACAGAGAGAGACCAGAGAGAGACCAGAGAGAGACCAGAGAACAGAGAGAGAACAGAGAGACCATAGTTAAATAGAGAGAGACCAGAGTATGTGACATCACCGCTGCCCTTTAAACGAGCCTACAACAGATGACTGCATTTCAGCACTCGTCAAGTGTAAGAAATGAGTCTGAAACGATCCGTCAGGTTGAAAGTGCTCAGGCTCCTGTCAACAGCACTTTGCTGATGTCAGACGTGACTTCATAAGCGCCGCGTCCTCAGACATTAGCCTCTCGCTGAGAAGAAGGACGTGTTGTTGCAGCAAGTGTCAGAGTGAGACGCTTTTACAGACTGTGGAGTGTGTTCGACGGTTTCAGCTGAAAATGTTAAAGGTGCAGAATATATGTGTATTTACAGCCATAGGATCACACATCTCTCTGGTCTCTCTCTGGTCTCTCTCTGGTCTCTCTCTGGTCTCTCTCGGATCTCTCTCTGGTCTCTCTCTGGTCTCTCTCGGATCTCTCTCTGGTCTCTCTCTGGTCTCTCTCTCTGGTCTCTCTCTGGTCTCTCTCTGGCCTCTCTCTGGTCTCTCTCTGGTCTCCCTCTGGTCTCTCTCTGGTCTCTCGCTGGTCTCTCTCTGGTCTCTCTCTGGTCTCTCTCTGGTCTCTCTCTGGTCTCTCTCTGGTCTCCCTCTGGTCTCTCTCTGGCCTCTCTCTGGTCTCTCGCTGGTCTCTCTCTGGCCTCTCTCTGGCCTCTCTCTGGTCTCTCTCTGGTCTCTCTCTGGCCTCTCTCTGGTCTCTCTCTGGTCTCCCTCTGGTCTCTCTCTGGCCTCTCTCTGGTCTCTCGCTGGTCTCTCTCTGGCCTCTCTCTGGTCTCTCTCTGGTCTCTCTCTGGCCTCTCTCTGGCCTCTCTCTGGTCTCTCTCTCAGGTCTCTCTCTCAGGTCTCTCTCTCAGGTCTCTCTATGGCGTGGCCCCGCTCCTTCTGCCTAAATGCTCTCTGTTCAAACTCATTACTCCGCAGCAAAACGTCAGATCTGTTTATGGCTTTTAAAATCAAACAAAGCAAATGAGGACGATAAATGAAACCGTGGGAAGAGCTGCTTTAGCATAACTTCTATAATGTTTTTGTTTAGTTCAATTAAGTCTCTGTTTCTCTGGAGTCAATACTGAACAGCACTTCACCTGCTTTAGCTTAGGTCTCTCTTCTGTTATCAGTGTCGCAGTCCTGAGTCTACAGCCTCAGTCCTGGGTCTACAGCCTCAGTCCTGGGTCTACACCCTCAGTCCTGGGTCTACAGCCTCAGTCCTGGGTCTACACCCTCAGTCCTGGGTCTACAGCCTCAGTCCTGGGTCTAAAGCCTCAGTCCTGGGTCTACAGCCTCAGTCCTGGGTCTAAAGCCTCAGTCGTAGATCTACAGCCCTAATGTCCTTTCTGTCTTCTTTAAATGTTGTGAATCTGAATCATTTTGAAGTCGACTGTAGTAGTCTTTGGGTTGTGTTGCTATTGTGTACTACAGCACCCAAAACAACCCAGTACTTGTTATACTGTCCACTCTAATGTAGTATGTCCTGGTCTCTCTCTGGTCTCTCTCTGGTCTCTCTCTGGTCTCTCTCTGCTCTCTCTCTGCTCTCTCTCTGGTCTCTCTCTTTGGTCTCTCTCTGGCCTCTCTCTGGTCTCTCTCTGGTCTCTCTCTGGTCTCTCTCTGGTCTCTCTCTGGTCTCTCTCTCTGGTCTCTCTCTCTGGTCTCTCTCTCTGCTCTCTCTCTGCTCTCTCTCTGGTCTCTCTCTTTGGTCTCTCTCTGGCCTCTCTCTGGTCTCTCTCTGGTCTCTCTATGGTCTCTCTCTGGTCTCTCTCTGGTCTCTCTCTGGTCTCCCTCTGGTCTCTCTCTGGTCTCTCTCTGGTCTCTCTCTGGTCTCTCTCTGGTCTCTCTCTGGTCTCTCTCTGGTCTCTCTCTGGTCTCTCTCTGGTCTCTCTCTGGTCTCTCTCTGGTCTCTCAGGGATGATCCAGGCTCTGGCCGGGTTCTTCACTTACTTCGTGATCCTGTGTGAGAACGGTTTCCTGCCGTGGAGTCTGGTTGGAATCAGGCTCCAGTGGGACGACCGCGACGTCAACGACCTGGAGGATACATACGGCCAGCAATGGGTACACAAACAACGCACACACACACACACATATACACACATACACACACAGAGGCCCAAACGCTCTCTGACCATACAGCATTCTCCCATACAACACACAAAGGCATACAATCACACACACAGTCATACAATCACACACACAGTCATACATACAAACACACACACACACCCACAGACACACACACACATCCACACACACACACACACACACACACACCCACAGACACACACACACACACATCCACACACACACACACACACACACACATACACCACACACACACACACATAAAAGAAATGTATTCAAACTGAATTGAATTGACTTGAATTGGCCGCAAGAAATCTAATCTATTTCTACAATATACTGACCCTGACTCTGTGTGTGTGTGTGTCTGTCTGTGTGTGTGTGTGTGTGTGTGTGAGTCTGTGTGTGTGTGTGTGTGTGTGTGTGTGTGTGTGTGTGTGTGTGTGTGTGTGTGTGTGTGTGTGTGTGTGTGTGTGTGTGTGTGTGTGTGTGTGTGTGTGTGTGTGTGTGCGTCTGTGTGTGTGTGTGTGTGTGTGTGTGTGTGTGTGTGTGTGTTGTCTGTGTGCGTCCTCTGTGTGTGTGTGTTGTGTCTGTGTGTGTTGTGTGTGTGCGTCTCTGTGTGTCTGTTTGTGTCTGTCTGTCTGTGTGTGTGTGTGTGTGTCTGTCTGTCTGTCTGTGTGTGTGTGTGTGTGTGCGTCTCTGTGTGTGTGTGTCTCTCTGTGTGTCTCTGTGTGTGCGTATATGTGTTGTGCGTCTGTGTGTGTGTGTTGTGTGTGTGCGTCTGTGTGTGTGTGTTGTGTGTGTGTGTTGTGTGCGTGCGTCTCTGTGTGTGTCTGTCTGTCTGTGTGTGTGTGTGTGTGTGTGTCTGTCTGTCTGTGTGTGTGTGTGCGTCTCTGTGTGTGTCTCTCTGTGCGTCTCTGTGTGTGTGCGTATATGTGTTGTGCGTCTGTGTGTGTGTTGCAGACGTACGAGCAGAGGAAGATTGTGGAGTTCACCTGCCACACAGCCTTCTTCAGCAGCATCGTCATCGTGCAGTGGGCCGACCTCATCATCTGTAAGACCAGGAGGAACTCTCTGTACCAGCAGGGCATGAGGTGAGACACATGGTACACACCAGGAGGAACTCTCTGTACCAGCAGGGCATGAGGTGAGACACATGGTACACACCAGGAGGAACTCTCTGTACCAGCAGGGCATGAGGTGAGACACATGGTACACACCAGGAGGAACTCTCTGTACCAGCAGGGCATGAGGTGAGACACATGGTACACACCAGGAGGAACTCTCTGTACCAGCAGGGCATGATGGTGAGACACATGGTACACACCAGGAGGAACTCTCTGTACCAGCAGGGCATGAGGTGAGACACATGGTACACACCAGGAGGAACTCTCTGTACCAGCAGGGCATGAGGTGAGACACATGGTACTGACCAGGAGGAACTCTCTGTACCAGCAAGGCATGAGGTGAGACACATGGTACTGACCAGGAGGAACTCTCTGTACCAGCAAGGCATGAGGTGAGACACATGGTACTGACCAGGAGGAACTCTCTGTACCAGCAAGGCATGAGGTGAGACACATGGTACTGACCAGGAGGAACTCTCTGTACCAGCAAGGCATGAGGTGAGACACATGGTACACACCAGGAGGAACTCTCTGTAGCAGCAGGGCATGAGGTGAGACACATGGTACACACCAGGAGGAACTCTCTGTACCAGCAGGGCATGAGGTGAGACACCTGGTACTGACCAGGTGGAACTCTCTGTAGCAGCAGGGCATGAGGTGAGACACATGGTACACACCAGGAGGAACTCTCTGTAGCAGCAGGGCATGAGGTGAGACACATGGTACACACCAGGAGGAACTCTCTGTACCAGCAGGGCATGAGGTGAGACACCTGGTACTGACCAGGAGGAACTCTCTGTAGCAGCAGGGCATGAGGTGAGACACATGGTACACACCAGGAGGAACTCTCTGTACCAGCAGGGCATGAGGTGAGACACCTGGTACTGACCAGGAGGAACTCTCTGTACCAGCCAGGCATGAGGTGAGACACATGGTACACACCAGGAGGAACTCTCTGTAGCAGCAAGGCATGAGGTGAGACACATGGTACACACCAGGAGGAACTCTCTGTACCAGCAAGGCATGAGGTGAGACACATGGTACACACCAGGAGGAACTCTCTGTAGCAGCAGGGCATGAGGTGAGACACATGGTACACACCAGGAGGAACTCTCTGTACCAGCAGGGCATGAGGTGAGACACCTGGTACTGACCAGGAGGAACTCTCTGTACCAGCAAGGCATGAGGTGAGACACATGGTACTGACCAGGAGGAACTCTCTGTACCAGCAAGGCATGAGGTGAGACACATGGTACACACCAGGAGGAACTCTCTGTAGCAGCAGGGCATGAGGTGAGACACATGGTACACACCAGGAGGAACTCTCTGTACCAGCAGGGCATGAGGTGAGACACCTGGTACTGACCAGGAGGAACTCTCTGTAGCAGCAGGGCATGAGGTGAGACACATGGTACACACCAGGAGGAACTCTCTGTACCAGCAGGGCATGAGGTGAGACACATGGTACACACCAGGAGGAACTCTCTGTACCAGCAGGGCATGAGGTGAGACACCTGGTACTGACCAGGAGGAACTCTCTGTAGCAGCAGGGCATGAGGTGAGACACCTGGTACTGACCAGGAGGAACTCTCTGTAGCAGCAGGGCATGAGGTGAGACACATGGTACACACCAGGAGGAACTCTCTGTACCAGCAGGGCATGAGGTGAGACACCTGGTACTGACCAGGAGGAACTCTCTGTAGCAGCAGGGCATGAGGTGAGACACCTGGTACTGACCAGGAGGAACTCTCTGTACCAGCAGGGCATGAGGTGAGACACATGGTACACACCAGGAGGAACTCTCTGTACCAGCAGGGCATGAGGTGAGACACATGGTACTGACCAGGAGGAACTCTCTGTACCAGCAGGGCATGAGGTGAGACACATGGTACACACCAGGAGGAACTCTCTGTACCAGCAGGGCATGAGGTGAGACACATGGTACTGACCAGGAGGAACTCTCTGTACCAGCAGGGCATGAGGTGAGACACATGGTACACACCAGGAGGAACTCTCTGTACCAGCAGGGCATGAGGTGAGACACATGGTACTGACCAGGAGGAACTCTCTGTACCAGCAAGGCATGAGGTGAGACACATGGTACACACCAGGAGGAACTCTCTGTACCAGCAGGGCATGAGGTGAGACACATGGTACTGACCAGGAGGAACTCTCTGTACCAGCAAGGCATGAGGTGAGACACATGGTACACACCAGGAGGAACTCTCTGTACCAGCAGGGCATGAGGTGAGACACATGGTACTGACCAGGAGGAACTCTCTGTACCAGCAAGGCATGAGGTGAGACACATGGTACACACCAGGAGGAACTCTCTGTAGCAGCAGGGCATGAGGTGAGACACATGGTACTGACCAGGAGGAACTCTCTGTACCAGCAGGGCATGAGGTGAGACACATGGTACACACCAGGAGGAACTCTCTGTACCAGCAGGGCATGAGGTGAGACACATGGTACTGACCAGGAGGAACTCTCTGTACCAGCATGGGCATGAGGTGAGACACATGGTACACACCAGGAGGAACTCTCTGTACCAGCAGGGCATGAGGTGAGACACATGGTACTGACCAGGAGGAACTCTCTGTACCAGCAGGGCATGAGGTGAGACACATGGTACACACCAGGAGGAACTCTCTGTACCAGCAGGGCATGAGGTGAGACACATGGTACTGACCAGGAGGAACTCTCTGTACCAGCAAGGCATGAGGTGAGACACATGGTACACACCAGGAGGAACTCTCTGTACCAGCAGGGCATGAGGTGAGACACATGGTACTGACCAGGAGGAACTCTCTGGACACAACTTGTATTTTCAAACTAACCTTTTATGAGACAACAAGCATCAGGTCTAGTCCAGTGAAAGACAATGATAATACACAATGAGAGAGACCAGAGAGAGACCAGAAAGAGACCAGAGAGAGACCAGAGAGAGACCAGAGAGAGACCAGAGAGAGACCAGAGAGAGACCAGAGATAGACCAGAGAGAGACCAGAGAGAGACCAGAGAGAGACCGAGACCAGAGAGAGACCAGAGAGAGAGACCAGAGAGAGACCAGAGAGAGACCAGAGAGAGACCAGAGAGAGACCAGAGAGAGACCATAGAGAGACCATAGAGAGACCAGAGAGAGACCAGAGAGTGACCAGAGAGAGACCAGAGAGAGACCAGAGAGAGACCAGAGAGAGACCAGAGAGAGACCAGAGAGAGACCATAGAGAGACCAGAGAGAGACCAGAGAGAGACCAGAGAGAGACCAGAGAGAGACCAGAGAGAGACCAGAGAGAGACCAGAGAGAGACCAGAGAGAGACCAGAGAGAGACCAGAGAGAGACCAGAGAGAGACCAGAGAGAGACCAGAGAGAGACCAGAGAGAGACCAGAGAGAGACCATAGAGAGACCAGAGAGAGACCAGAGAGAGACCAGAGAGAGACCAGAGAGTGACCAGAGAGAGACCAGAGAGAGACCAGAGAGAGACCAGAGAGAGACCAGAGAGAGACCAGAGAGTGACCAGAGAGAGACCAGAGAGTGACCAGAGAGAGACCAGAGAGAGACCAGAGAGAGACCAGAGAGAGACCAGAGAGAGACCAGAGAGAGACCAGAGAGAGACCAGAGAGAGAGACCAGAGAGAGACCAGAGAGAGAGACCAGAGAGAGACCAGAGAGAGACCAGAGAGAGACCAGAGAGAGACCAGAGAGAGACCAGAGAGAGAGACCAGAGAGAGACCAGAGAGTGACCAGAGATAGACTAGGGAGAGACCAGAGCCTGTGAGTGTGTTCTGTGTATTGCTCTGTCCTGGTGCGTCTCATGGTCCTGTGTGTGTTCTGTGTATAAGTGTGTTGCTCTGTCCTGGTGCGTCTCATGGTCCTGTGTGTGTCTGTGTATAAGTCTTTTGCTCTGTCCTGGTGCGTCCCATGGTCCTGTGTGTGTTCTGTGTATAAGTGTGTTGCTCTGTCCTGTGTAGGAACCGTATCCTGATCTTCGGTCTGTTCGTGGAGACGGCTCTGGCTGCGTTCCTGTCGTACTGCCCTGGGATGGACGTGGCTCTGCGCATGTATCCGCTCAAGTACGCCCCCTACAGTCCACACATCACACTGCTTTTGTGCCTCTAGAATACACTTATTCAGACACCAGATTCCCTCGCTGTTTCAGAGATTCTTTTGAGGTCAATTTTGATTTTTTATGGTCAGTTGTCAGAAGAATGAATAGGCGGCTGGTCTGATGAGTTCAGAGGAGACTTTCTCTTTTTGTCTCTCTCTAGTCTCTCTCTGGTCTCTGTCTCTCTCTGATCTCTACTCTGGTCTCTCTCTCTGGTCTCTCTCTCTGGTCTCTGTCTCTCTCTGGTCTCTACTCTGGTCTCTCTCTCTGGTCTCTGTCTCTCTCTGGTCTCTCTCTCTGGTCTCTGTCTCTCTCGAGTCTCTCTGGTCTTTCTCTGGTCTCTGTCTCTCTCTGGTCTCTCTCTGGTCTCTCTCTCTGGTCTCTCTCTGGTCTCTCTCTCTGGTCTCTCTCTTGTCTCTCTCTCTGGTATCTCTCTGGTCTCTCTCTGGTCTCTCTCTGGTCTCTCTCTGGTCTCTCTCTCTGGTCTCTCTCTGGTCTCTCTCTCTGGTCTCTGTCTCTCTCTGGTCTCTACTCTGGTCTCTCTCTCTGGCCTCTGTCTCTCTCTGGTCTCTCTCTGGTCTCTCTCTGGTCTCTCTCTCTGGTCTCTCTCTGGTCTCTCTCTCTGGTCTCTCTCTCTGGCCTCTGTCTCTCTCTTGTCTCTCTCTCTGGTCTCTCTCTGGTCTTTCTCTCTGGTCTCTCTGTGGTCTCTCTCTCTGGTCTCTCTCTGGTCTTTCTCTCTGGTCTCTCTGTGGTCTCTCTCTCTGGCCTCTGTCTCTCTCTTGTCTCTCCTTCTGGTCTCTCTCTGGTCTCTCTCTCTGGTCTCTCTCTGGTCTCTCTCTCTGGTCTCTCTCTCTGGTCTCTCTCTGGTCTCTCTCTCTGGTCTCTCTGGTCTCTCTCTGGTCTCTCTCTCTGGTCTCTCTCTGGTCTCTCTCTGGTCTCTCTCTCTGGTCTCTCTGGTCTCTCTCTGGTCTCTCTCTCTGGTCTCTCTCTGGTCTCTCTCTGGTCTCTCTCTCTGGTCTCTCTCTGGTCTCTCTCTTGTCTCTCTCTCTGGTCTCTCTCTGGTCTTTGTCTTTCTCGTTGTTTTCTCATGATTCTTTCTGGCTTCCTTAACTTACCTCATCACACTTTTGCACCGGATTTTTTACCAGTTCGAGCAGGAGGAAGCCATGGTCCCCGTGCTCCCCGTGGTCCCCGTTCTCCCCACTCTCCCCGTGATCCCCGTGGTCCCCGTTCTCCCCACTCTCCCCGTGCTCCCCGTGGTCCCCGTTCTCCCCACTCTCCCTGTGATCCCCGTGGTCCCCGTTCTCCCCACTCTCCCCGTGCTCGCCGTGGTCCTCGTTCTCCCCACTCTCCCCGTGCTCGCCGTGGTCCTCGTTCTCCCCACTCTCCCCGTGCTCCCCGTGGTCCTCGTTCTCCCCACTCTCCCCGTGCTCGCCGTGGTCCTCGTTCTCCCCACTCTCCCCGTGCTCGCCGTGGTCCTCGTTCTCCCCACTCTCCCCGTGCTCCCCGTGGTCCTCGTTCTCGCCACTCTCCCCGTGCTCCCCGTGGTCCTCGTTCTCCCCACTCTCCCCGTGCTCCCCGTGGTCCTCGTTCTCCCCACTCTCCCCGTGCTCCCCGTGGTCCTCGTTCTCCCCACTCTCCCCGTGCTCCCCGTGGTCCTCGTTCTCCCCACTCTCCCCGTGCTCCCCGTGGTCCTCGTTCTCCCCACTCTCCCCGTGCTCGCCGTGGTCCTCGTTCTCCCCACTCTCCCCGTGCTCCCCGTGGTCCTCGTTCTCCCCACTCTCCCCGTGCTCCCCGTGGTCCTCGTTCTCCCCACTCTCCCCGTGCTCCCCGTGGTCCCCTCCTCCCCACTCTCCCCATGCTCGCCGTGGTCCTCGTTCTCCCCACTCTCCCCATGCTCGCCGTGGTCCCCGTTCTCCCCACTCTCCCCATGCTCGCCGTGGTCCTCGTTCTCCCCACTCTCCCCGTGCTCGCCGTGGTCCTCGTTCTCCCCACTCTCCCCGTGCTCGCCGTGGTCCCCTCCTCCCCACTCTCCCCGTGCTCGCCGTGGTCCTCGTTCTCCCCACTCTCCCCGTGCTCGCCGTGGTCCCCTCCTCCCCACTCTCCCCGTGCTCGCCGTGGTCCTCGTTCTCCCCACTCTCCCCGTGCTCGCCGTGGTCCCCTCCTCCCCACTCTCCCCGTGCTCGCCGTGGTCCTCGTTCTCCCCACTCTCCCCGTGCTCCCCGTGGTCCCCTCCTCCCCACTCTCCCCATGCTCGCCGTGGTCCTCGTTCTCCCCACTCTCCCCATGCTCGCCGTGGTCCCCGTTCTCCCCACTCTCCCCGTGCTCGCCGTGGTCCTCGTTCTCCCCACTCTCCCCGTGCTCGCCGTGGTCCCCTCCTCCCCACTCTCCCCGTGCTCGCCGTGGTCCTCGTTCTCCCCACTCTCCCCGTGCTCGCCGTGGTCCCCTCCTCCCCACTCTCCCCGTGCTCGCCATGCCCTGGGTGCCACATTAGCGCAGGGCCGCTCTCGTACACACAGCTCCACTCAGGCGACAAATAGCCTCTTTACATTAGCTCTAATAGCTCCATTACCCTGCGCCCTGCTCTGACGGCGCCCTGCTCTGACGGCGCCCTGCTCTGACGGCGCCCTGCTCTGACGGCGCCCTGCTCTGACGGCGCCCTCTTCTTTTCAGGATCTGCTGGTGGTTCTGCGCTCTGCCCTACAGCCTCCTCATCTTCGTCTACGATGAAGTCCGCAAGTACATTCTGCGGACTTGTCCTGGAGGTAAGGACACGTTATGGTCACGTTAATGACCTGACATGTGACATCAATGCTGCAGACAGACAGATGGATGGATACACAGACAGACAGTCTCTCTCTTGTCTCTCTCTCTGGTCTCTCTCTCTGGTCTCTCTCTGGTCTCTCTCTTGTCTCTCTCTCTGGTCTCTCTCTGGTCTCTCTCTGGTCTCTCTCTGGTCTCTCTCTGGTCTCTCTCTGGTCTCTCTCTCTGGTCTCTCTCTCTGGTCTCTCTCTGGTCTCTCTCTCTGGTCTCTCTCTCTCTGGTCTCTCTCTCTGGTCTCTCTCTCTCTGGTCTCTCTCTCTCAGTTCTCTCTCTCTCTGGTCTCTCTCTCTCTGGTCTCTCTCTCTCTCTGGTCTCTCCCTCTCTCTCTCTCTCTCTCTGGTCTCTCTCTCTCTGGTCTCTTTCTTTCTGGTCTCTCTCTCTCTCTGGTCTCTCTCTCTCTGGTCTCTCTCTCTCTCTGGTCTCTCTCTCTCTGGTCTCTCTCTCTCTCTGGTCTCTCTCTCTCTGGTCTCTCTCTCTCTGGTCTCTCTCTCTCTCTGGTCTCTCTCTCTCTGGTCTCTCTCTCTCTGGTCTCTCTCTCTCTCTCTCTGGTCTCTCCCTCTCTCTCTCTCTCTCTCTGGTCTCTCTCTGGTCTCTCTCTCTCTGGTCTCTCTCTCTCTGGTCTCTCTCTCTCTCTGGTCTCTCTCTCTCTCTGGTCTCTCTCTCTCTCTGGTCTCTCTCTCTCTCTCTGGTCTATCTCTCTCTGGTCTCTCTCTCTCTGGTCTCTCTCTCTCTGGTCTCTCTCTCTCTGGTCTCTCTCTCTGTGTGTGAAAGTTGCTTTGACCTCCTTGTCCTTGGCGCAGGAGCGTGTGTCTGTGACGGATGTGACATTCAGAGATGAGCCGCTCCAATGTCAAAGCTTCACCGGGAAATGATAAAAGTGAAATGTATTGGATCAGAAATGAGCGAGAGGCATCAGTCCGGAGGCAAAGGGCGCCGCAAAAAATCTATTCCACTTTATTTGGGCGTCAAACTTCACCGTGAGACTTGACAGATGCAGCCGCTCGATGCTGGAACTCGTTTGGGAGAAAGTCCCAGGGTTTGGCATTTTTCTCCTTCTCAAAGTGATAGTAGTTTGTAATGAGAGAAACCCCTCAGACCAGTTTAGGGGATTGGGAATCGACAACTTTGTACAGTCCTCAGAGACGACGGCTGAGGACTCGCTCTGGTCTCTCCTGTGGTCTCTCTCTGGTCTCTCTGTGGTCTCTCTCTGGTCTCTCTGTGGTCTCTCTCTGGTCTCTCTCTGCTCTGTCTCTCCCTGGTCTCTCTCTAGTCTCTTTCTCGTCTCTCTCTGGTCTCTCTCTGGTCTCTTTAGTCTCTCTCTGGTCTCTCTCTGGTCTCTTTAAGCTTAGCGTACATCGGACTGGCAACTGATTATATCCGTCGCATATGAGTTGCTGCCCCGCACACATCGACAATCTGACGAAAACGGGCAACTCCCAGTATCAGACCAGTCTGGGGAATAACAGCGCGTACATCGACAGCAACTGGCCTCAACTACAGTGTGTTTTCTGACATAAACTGTTGCGGGCGCAATACACGCAATACACACACGTTGTCGGAGCGGCGCATGGAGCGCGCACATCGGGTCATATCTCCGAAACTGAGGACAACTAGTTGCTGAAAAGTAGAACACGGGCAACTGACTGAAACTGGAGACCGACTGATCATCTCCAGTTGTAAGAGCGCTCACATCGACCGATTTCGGCAACTGATCATCTCCATCATCTCCTCTCAGTTGCCAAAAGCCGCCTTGCAACTAGTTGTCTCCAGTTTCTCTGTCGATGTACGCTAGGCTTTAGTCTCGCTCTGGTCCCTCTCTGGTCTCTCTCTGGTCTCTCTCTGGTCTCTCTCTGGTCTCTATCTAGTCCCTCTCTAGTCTCTCTCTGGTCTCTCTCTGGTCTCTCTCTGGTCTCTCTCTGGTCTCTCTCTGGTCTCTCTCTGGTCTCTATCTAGTCCCTCTCTAGTCTCTCTCTGGTCTCTCTCTGGTCTCTCTCTCTGGTCTCTCTCTGGTCTCTCTCTGGTCTCTCTCTGGTCTCTCCCTGGTCTCTCTCTGGTCTCTCTCTGGTCTCTCTCTGGTCTCTCTCTGGTCTCTCTCTGGTCTCTCTCTGGTCTCTCTCTGGTCTCTCCCTGGTCTCTCTCTGGTCTCTCTCTCTGGTCTCTCTCTGGTCTCTCTCTGGTCTCTCTCTGGTCTCTCTCTGGTCTCTCTCTGGTCTCTCTCTCTGGTCTCTCTCTGGTCTCTCTCTGGTCCCTCTCTCTGGTCTCTCTCTGGTCTCTCTCTGGTCTCTCTCTCTGGTCTCTCTCTGGTCTCTCTCTGGTCTCTCTCTGGTCTCTCTCTCTGGTCTCTCTCTGGTCTCTCTCTGGTCTCTCTCTGGTCTCTCTCTGGTCTCTCTCTGGTCTCTCTCTGGTCTCTCTCTGGTCTCTCTCTGGTCTCTCCCTGGTCTCTCTCTGGTCTCTCTCTCTGGTCTCTCTCTGGTCTCTCTCTGGTCCCTCTTTCTGGTCTCTCTCTGGTCTCTCTCTGGTCTCTCTCTGGTCTCTCTCTGGAGACAGTGCGGTGCGGTGAAAAGCCGAGATGTTCAGTTGAATTCCATTTATTTGTGTATTGTCCTAAATCACAGCTGTAGTTTTCTCAGAGAACTTTACAAAACTGTAAATTCACCATCACAGATCAGAGAATCAAACAGGAAATGCAACAATAACAAACACATAGAGCCATTGGTACAGTACATACACTGCAAAAAGTGCTGAGAATATTTGATAAAAACCATTCAATTCAAGCAGTTATCACCTCATATTTGATCATTTTTTACAGTGTAAGTGGCACTGACCACGTTCGGTGTCTTGGCTCCACTCCGTCCTCAGAACCTCTCACATCAGAGAGGAGCAACACTGAAAACCCAGTGGGAGAAAATGAGAAATGGATCTCATGTCTGTTCTCACGGCGTTTCGTCTCTGCGTCTGTGATTATCCATAATGTCTGTGATTAAATGTAAACGAGGCAGGAGCATACTTTTCATACGTGAGGCTCCATTACCAGTGCGACCTCCTCCGCCTCCTCCGCCTCCTCCGCCTCCTCCGCCTCCTCCACCTCCTCCACCTCCTCCGCCTCCTCCGCTGATTGTCCATTGTTTCTGTCTGACGGACGTGTTTACAGGTGCGTGATCACATCAGAAAACAAAAGGAGAAGCATCAGCGCCGTGAAATCTGTGCGCCGCAATCTGGAACCAAAACATGGAAATTTATGGATTCATCATGTTTGGATCTGAGCCGGGATTACCTGCAAAAGACAGACAGAAGCTTTCTCATGTCTGATAAACGATTGCTCTCATCTGCTGTCAATTTACAGAGAGAGGAGAGACGAAGATAGAGAGACAGGAGAAGAGAGAAGAGGAGAGACAGGAGATAGAGAGACAGGAAGAGAGAGAAAAGGGGAGAGAGGAGAGAGAGGAGAGAGAGAAGAGGAGAAGGGAGAGAAGAGAGAGTGAGGAGAGAGAAGAGAGAGAGAGGAGAGAGAGAGACAGGTGGAAAGAGAAGAGAGAAGAGGAGAGAGAGAGGGGAGAGAGAGAGGAGAGAGAAGATAGAGAGACAGGAGGAGAGAGAAAAGGGGAGAGAGGAGAGAGATGAGAGAGAGAAGAGGAGAAGGGAGAGAAGAGAGAGTGAGGAGAGAGAGGGGGGGAGAGAGGAGAGAGAAAAGAGGACAGCGCCCTGATCTACAAAATACAAACAGTTTAAAAAAAGGAAACCAAAGCCTAAGCAACAATGTAACCATAACAACATTCCTGTGTTTTGCAAATGGCAGAAAAACTGAATCTATAACAAAACCCAGAAAAACACCATCACACTGTGATCAAGGGAAACCTTATGTTTAACATAGAGATAGATCATAGACAGAAACAAGCAAGAAAAATACAGATTATAAAACAGAAAACAACACCTGCTGTTTCCAGATAAAGATAAAAGCTCATGAGCTGCTGCCTCCAGCTCCATCTCAGACTCACATCTATTTGAAATGTATCTGGACCAATGTTAATGTGCTGATTATCCTGGCCCCAGTGTGTGTCTGTGTGTGTCTGTGTGTGTCTGTGTGTGTCAGTGTGTGTCTGTGTGTGTCTGTGTGTGTCTGTGTGTGTCAGTGTGAGTCTGTGTGTCAGTGTGTGTCTGTGTGTGTCAGTGTGTGTCTGTGTGTGTCAGTGTGTGTCTGTATGTGTCAGTGTGTGTCTGTGTGTGTCTGTGTGTGTCTGTGTGTGTCTGTGTGTGTCTGTGTGTGTCAGTGTGAGTCTGTGTGTCAGTGTGTGTCTGTGTGTGTCTGTGTGTGTCAGTGTGTGTCAGTGTGTGTCAGTGTGTGTCTGTGTGTCAGTGTGAGTCAGTGTGAGTCAGTGTGTGTCAGTGTGTGTCTGTGTGTGTTAGTGTGTCAGTGTGTGTCTGTGTGAGTCAGTGTGAGTCAGTGTGTGTTAGTGTGTCAGTGTGTGTCTGTGTGAGTCAGTGTGTGTCAGTGTGTGTCAGTGTGAGTCAGTGTGTGTCTGTGTGAGTCAGTGTGTGTCAGTGTGTGTCAGTGTGTGTCTGTGTGTCTGTGTGTCAGTGTGTGTCTGTATGAGTCAGTGTGTGTCAGTGTGTATCTGTGTGTGTCAGTGTGTGTCTGCGTGTGTCAGTGTGTCAGTATGTGTCTGTGTGAGTCAGTGTGAGTCAGTGTGTGTCAGTGTGTGTCAGTGTGTGTGAGTGTGTGTCAGTGTGTCAGTGTGTGTCTGTGTGAGTCAGTGTGTGTCAGTGTGAGTCAGTGTGTGTCAGTGTGTGTCTGTGTGTGTCAGTGTGTGTCTGTGTGTGTCTGTGTGTGTCAGTGTGTCAGTGTGTGTCTGTGTGAGTCAGTGTGAGTCAGTGTGTGTCTGTGTGTCAGTGTGTGTCAGTGTGTGTCAGTGTGAGTCAGTGTGTGTCAGTGTGTGTCAGTGTGTGTCAGTGTGTGTCAGTGTGTGTCAGTGTGAGTCAGTGTGTGTCAGTGTGTGTCAGTGTGTGTCAGTGTGAGTCAGTGTGTGTCAGTGTGTGTCAGTGTGTGTCAGTGTGTGTCAGTGTGTGTCAGTGTGAGTCAGTGTGTGTCAGTGTGTGTCAGTGTGTGTCAGTGTGAGTCAGTGTGTGTCAGTGTGTGTCAGTGTGTGTCAGTGTGTGTCAGTGTGTGTCAGTGTGAGTCAGTGTGTGTCAGTGTGTGTCAGTGTGTGTCAGTGTGTGTCAGTGTCTGCACACCTGTCCGCAAATGAAATCTCTGAGCCCGAGATTAGGCCCAAGATGTCCGCTGCCATCTCCACTCCCGCCGCCTCAACGACCACAAACCAATCTGACAGTTAATCACCGTTAATCTGAGGGCCGCGCCCCCTTTTCACTTTGATACAAAGGACTAGAAATGTCTCTGTTGGGTCAGTTCTGGTCCCTCTGAGTCTCACTACCATAATATACTACAGTCCTGGTCTCAGGTCTCTGTCCTGAAGTCCTCTCACATTAGTCCTGGTCTCAGGTCTCTGTCCTGAAGTCCTCTCAGATTAGTCCTGGTCTCAGGTCTTTGTCCTGAAGTCCTCTCACATTAGTCCTGGTCTCAGGTCTCTGTCCTGAAGTCCTCTCACATTAGTCCTGGTCTCAGGTCTCTGTCCTGAAGTCCTCTCACATTAGTCCTGGTCTCAGGTCTCTGTCCTGAAGTCCTCTCACATTAGTCCTGGTCTCAGGTCTCTGTCCTGAAGTCCTCTCACATTAGTCCTGGTCCCAGGTCTCTGTCCTGAAGTCCTCTCACATTAGTCCTGGTCTCAGGTCTCTGTCCTGAAGTCCTCTCACATTAGTCCTGGTCTCAAGTCTCTGTCCTGAAGTCCTCTCACATTAGTCCTGGTCTCAGGTCTCTGTCCTGAAGTCCTCTCACATTAGTGCTGGTCTCAGGTCTCTGTCCTGAAGTCCTCTCACATTAGTCCTGGTCTCAGGTCTCTGTCCTGAAGTCCTCTCACATTAGTCCTGGTCTCAGGTCTCTGTCCTGAAGTCCTCTCACATTAGTCCTGGTCTCAGGTCTCTGTCCTGAAGTCCTCTCACATTAGTCCTGGTCTCAGGTCTCCGTCCTGAAGTCCTCTCACATTAGTCCTGGTCTCAGGTCTCTGTCCTGAAGTCCTCTCACATTAGTCCTGGTCTCAGGTCTCTGTCCTGAAGTCCTCTCACATTAGTCCTGGTCTCAGGTCTCTGTCCTGAAGTCCTCTCACATTAGTCCTGGTCTCAGGTCTCTGTCCTGAAGTCCTCTCACATTAGTCCTGGTCTCAGGTCTCTGTCCTGAAGTCCTCTCACATTAGTCCTGGTCTCAGGTCTCTGTCCTGAAGTCCTCTCACATTAGTCCTGGTCTCAGGTCTCTGTCCTGAAGTCCTCTCACATTAGTCCTGGTCTCAGGTCTCTGTCCTGAAGTCCTCTCACATTAGTCCTGGTCTCAGGTCTCTGTCCTGAAGTCCTCTCACATTAGTCCTGGTCTCAGGTCTCTGTCCTGAAGTCCTCTCACATTAGTCCTGGTCTCAGGTCTCTGTCCTGAAGTCCTCTCACATTAGTCCTGGTCTCAGGTCTCTGTCCTGAAGTCCTCTCACATTAGTCCTGGTCTCAGGTCTCTGTCCTGAAGTCCTCTCACATTAGTCCTGGTCTCAGGTCTCTGTCCTGAAGTCCTCTCACATTAGTCCTGGTCTCAGGTCTCTGTCCTGATGTCCTCTCACATTAGTCCTGGTCTCAGGTCTCTGTCCTGAAGTCCTCTCACATTAGTCCTGGTCTCAGGTCTCTGTCCTGAAGTCCTCTCACATTAGTCCTGGTCTCAGGTCTCTGTCCTGAAGTCCTCTCACATTAGTCCTGGTCTCAGGTCTCTGTCCTGAAGTCCTCTCAGATTAGTCCTGGTCTCAGGTCTCTGTCCTGAAGTCCTCTCACATTAGTCCTGGTCTCAGGTCTCTGTCCTGAAGTCCTCTCACATTAGTCCTGGTCTCAGGTCTCTGTCCTGAAGTCCTCTCACATTAGTCCTGGTCTCAGGTCTCTGTCCTGAAGTCCTCTCACATTAGTCCTGGTCTCAGGTCTCTGTCCTGAAGTCCTCTCAGATTAGTCCTGGTCTCAAGTCTTTGTCCTGAAGTCCTCTCACATTAGTCCTGGTCTCAGGTCTCTGTCCTGAAGTCCTCTCACATTAGTCCTGGTCTCAGGTCTCTGTCCTGAAGTCCTCTCACATTAGTCCTGGTCTCAGGTCTCTGTCCTGAAGTCCTCTCACATTAGTCCTGGTCTCAGGTCTCTGTCCTGAAGTCCTCTCACATTAGTCCTGGTCTCAGGTCTCTGTCCTGAAGTCCTCTCACATTAGTCCTGGTCTCAGGTCTCTGTCCTGAAGTCCTCTCACATTAGTCCTGGTCTCAGGTCTCTGTCCTGATGTCCTCTCACATTAGTCCTGGTCTCAGGTCTCTGTCCTGAAGTCCTCTCACATTAGTCCTGGTCTCAGGTCTCTGTCCTGAAGTCCTCTCACATTAGTCCTGGTCTCAGGTCTCTGTCCTGAAGTCCTCTCACATTAGTCCTGGTCTCAGGTCTCTGTCCTGAAGTCCTCTCACATTAGTCCTGGTCTCAGGTCTCTGTCCTGAAGTCCTCTCACATTAGTCCTGGTCTCAGGTCTCTGTCCTGAAGTCCTCTCACATTAGTCCTGGTCTCAGGTCTCTGTCCTGAAGTCCTCTCACATTAGTCCTGGTCTCAGGTCTCTGTCCTGAAGTCCTCTCACATTAGTCCTGGTCTCAGGTCTCTGTCCTGAAGTCCTCTCAGATTAGTCCTGGTCTCAGGTCTCTGTCCTGAAGTCCTCTCACATTAGTCCTGGTCTCAGGTCTCTGTCCTGAAGTCCTCTCAGATTAGTCCTGGTCTCAAGTCTCTGTCCTGAAGTCCTCCCACATTAGTCCTGGTCTCAGGTCTCTGTCCTGAAGTCCTCTCACATTAGTCCTGGTCTCAGGTCTCTGTCCTGAAGTCCTCTCACATTAGTCCTGGTCTCAGGTCTCTGTCCTGAAGTCCTCTCACATTAGTCCTGGTCTCAGGTCTCTGTCCTGAAGTCCTCTCAGATTAGTCCTGGTCTCAAGTCTCTGTCCTGAAGTCCTCCCACATTAGTCCTGGTCTCAGGTCTTTGCTTGTGGATGTATTTATGATTTTAATGCCTTGTTTTATTGTTTTTTATCGTGTATGAACTGATCATTCTAAATCAATGATGGCAGCGCGGTTGGAGCTTTGCATGTTCTCCCTGTGCCTACGCAGGTTTCCTCCAGGTGCTCCAGTGTCCCCAGCTACTAAACACAGATGACAGCTGGATGATAGAAGTCCTATTAGCTGCTAATTAACGCACACAGATGTTTTCATATTTTCTCAAGTTGGAGTTGAAAGTTTAAGAGACAGAATCAACATTATTGTGTAAGTATAAAGTAAAGCGTTGATGAACAGACGGATTATTATGATGAAAAGTGTGAGATTGGTCCAAACGCTGCTGCTGGAGTTGGCAGAGTTGGCTGAAGAGTAAAGAGTTCCAGCTCAGTTTAAGATGGAGTCTGGAGCCAAAGAACCGGCAGCGACTCAGCGTCTGCTTCACACGACTCTCCTCTAAATACTTTTGTTTTTCACTTTTAAACTCATTGTCTCCCACTCACAGATTAACACGGATTATAATTACTCTGTAATCTGTTTCCACTGGCCCCACTCTACCCTACTCTACTCTACCCTACTCTACTATACTCTACCCTACCCTACCCTACCCTACCCTACTCTACCCTACTCTACTCTACTCTACCCTACTCTACTCTACTCTACCCTACCCTACTCTACCCTACCCTACTCTACCCTACTCTACTCTACCCTACTCTACCCTACTCTACTCTACCCTACTATACTCTACCCTACTCTACCCTACTCTACTCTACTCTACTCTACTCTACCCGGGCGGCACGGTGGCTGAGTGGATAGCACTCTCGCCTCTCAGCAAGAAGGTCCTGGGTTCGAATCCCGGCCGGACCAGGGCCTTTCTGAGTGGAGTTTGCATGTTCTCCCCGTGTCTGCGTAGGTTTCCTCCGGGTACTCCGGTTTCCACTACCACTAAAAATATGTACAATAGTTCTGGCATGCGCCTCCTGTACGGCGACCCTGCTCCCATCTCTGTGTGGAGTGAGAGACAAATGCCCAAAAAATAACAATTGTAAACCGCTTTGTGACTCTGGTCTGTGAAAGGCGGTATATAAATAAAGCTTACTTACTACTACTTACCCTACTCTGCTCTACTCTGCTCGGCTCGGCTCTGCTCGACTCTACCCTACTCTGTTCTACTCTACCTGGTTGTTTTTAAGGCCTGGATTGAACCAGGACCAAGAGGGACTAAAGAAGGACCTGGTACTGGTTCTCGCAATCGTAGAGTAGGGTAGAGTAGAGTAGAGTGGGGTAGGTTAGGGTAGAGTAGAGTAGGGTAGGTTAGGGTAGAGTAGAGTAGGGTAGGTTAGGGTAGAGTAGAGTAGGGTAGAGTAGAGTAGGGTGGGATAGAGTGGGATAGAGTAGGGTAAAGTTGGGTAGAGTTGGGTAGAGTAGAGTGGGGTAGGTTAGGGTAGAGTAGAGTAGGGTAGATTAGGGTAGAGTAGAGTAGGGTAGGTTAGGGTAGAGTAGAGTAGAGTAGAGTAGAGTACAGTTGGGTAGAGTAGAGTAAGGTAGAGTAGAGTAGGATGGGGTAGAGTAGAGTAGAGTGGGGTAGGTTAGGGTAGCGTAGAGTAGGGTGGGATAGAGTAGGGTAAAGTTGGGTAGAGTAGGGTAGAGTTGGGTAGAGTAGAGTAGGGTAGATTAGGGTAGGGTAGAGTAGAGTAGGGTAAAGTTGGGTAGAGTAGTGTAGAGTAGAGTAGAGAGTTGGGTAGAGTAGGGTAGAGTAGGATAGAGTAGAGTTGGGTAGAGTAGGGTAGAGTAGAGTAGAGTAGGGTAGAGTAGAGTAGAGAAGAGAAGAGTTGGGTAGAGTAGAGTAGAGTAGAGTTGGGTAGAGTAGAGTTCGGTACAGTAGGGTAGAGTAGAGAGTTGGGTAGAGTAGGGTAGAGTAGAGTAGAGTAGAGTTGGGTAAAGTTGGGTAGAGTAGGGTAGAGTTGGGTAGAGTAGGGTAGAGTAGAGTAGAGTAGGGTAGAGTAGAGTAGGGTAGAGTAGAGTTGGGTAGAGTAGAGTAGAGTTTGGTAGAGTAGAGTAGGGTAGAGTAGAGTAGGGTAGAGTAGAGTAGAGTTGGGTAGAGTAGAGTAGAGTTTGGTAGAGTAGGGTAGAGTAGAGTAGAGTAGAGTAGAGTAGAGTAGAGTAGAGTTGGGTACAGTAGGGTAGAGTAGAGTAGAGTAGAGTAGAGTAGAGTTGGGTAGAGTTGGGTAGAGTAGGGTAGAGTAGAGTAGAGTAGAGAAGAGTTGGGTAGAGTAGAGTAGAGTTGGGTACAGTAGGGTAGAGTAGAGTAGAGAGTTGGGTAGAGTAGAGTAGAGTTGGGTACAGTAGGGTAGAGTAGAGTAGAGAGTTGGGTAGAGTAGGGTAGAGTAGGGTAGAGTAGAGTTGGGTAGAGTAGAGTAGAGTTTGGTAGAGTAGAGGTAGGGTAGAGTAGAGTAGGGTAGAGTAGAGTAGGGTAGAGTAGAGTAGAGTAGAGTTGGGTAGAGTAGAGTAGAGTTTGGTAGAGTAGGGTAGAGTAGAGTAGAGTAGAGTAGAGTAGAGTAGAGTTGGGTACAGTAGGGTAGAGTAGAGTAGAGTAGAGTAGAGTAGAGTTGGGTAGAGTTGGGTAGAGTAGGGTAGAGTAGAGTAGAGTAGAGAAGAGTTGGGTAGAGTAGAGTAGAGTTGGGTACAGTAGGGTAGAGTAGAGTAGAGAGTTGGGTAGAGTAGAGTAGAGTTGGGTACAGTAGGGTAGAGTAGAGTAGAGAGTTGGGTAGAGTAGGGTAGAGTAGGGTAGAGTAGAGTAGAGTAGAGTAGAGTAGAGTTGAGTAGAGTTGGGTAGAGTTGGGTAGAGTTTGGTAGAGTAGGGTAGAGTAGAGTAGAGTAGAGTAGAGTTGGGTACAGTAGGGTAGAGTAGAGTAGAGTAGAGTTGGGTAGAGTAGAGTAGAGTAGAGTTGGTGGAAACAGGGCTTATGTTTTATCCTCTTTCCGATGGAGGTCTCCTTTGTTTTGTAGCTCACTTTGAATTGAATAGTTTCTGACTCGTGCCATACAGATAAACTTGCTGTTGTCTCCACACATCCTCAGCTCGACTCTGACTGTGATCAACTGTCTGTGTTTCAGGTTGGGTGGAGCAGGAGTCGTACTATTGACCTCGGCTGCTGCTGGGACCTGCTGTGTGTTTGCAGTGATTTAGAACGTGTTCCATTGTAGAAAAGTCTCTGATGTTTGTGTTTGATCTTTACGGAACATGTGACATCAATAAACCGACTGTTTGCAAAAAGAACATGTTTCAAATTTTCATTGTTGGCTTTGTTCTATTTCCTGTTATAACCGATACCTCAGCTTCAATTTACACCACATTATATATATTTTTGTAGTTTAAACAGCAAAAGATTGTGTTCATGTGACATCACAACCTTCCAAATACACTGTAGTTTAACAGTATGGTGGAGGGCAGCTGAAAAATCATCCCTGGTATCTGTGGTGACTATCAAAAACATAACTTTTGGTCTCAATTTAGTTAAAGTAGAATCGTGCTAAGTGGGGCTGGTGGAAATGGGGCTATCTGTAGTAGACAAATTCATTTATTTTTTAATTTTCTAATGAATGACCTCGTTCTATTTAGTTCTGACCTCGTGCACGTAAAAACCCTTGATGATAATTATTAATGTGTTGTTTATAATTTGCAGAAGTCAATCTGTTCACTTTTGTTGTTCAAAGTTTGTCGATAAAGTTTAGTGGTGACGTCACTTCCTGTTTACAAGCCCTGTAATGGCACAGAGCTCCGCTAGTTGCAGCTACAGAATCCATGTCCATCTTTTGCTAAAGACTGGTCCATCAATGTCGTAAGTAACTGGGACATGATTAGATACTTATATTTGTGTGATTCAAAGTTTATTTTGTTAAAAAATTGCAGTTAGTTCATTTGAAATACATGATTAAGTTGCTAAAAAAAACGCTATGCTAAAATGTGCTATGCTAAGAGAAGCTGCATTTGTAGTATGCCTGGTTAACATTATCATTTATGTGAAACTGAATATTTCTTGTTTTTCTGTATTTTGATGCAGTTTTCACTCCATGTTATGGTGAAAGAGTCTTCACAGTAAAGAAACGAAATACTACGTCGACTCGTCTCTTTGTCATGAATGGAGTTTAGCTTGGTGTTTTGTCCACGGTTCCTACGCCTTGACAAGAACATTATAGTGAAAAGACAAAGAATCAGCACGCAAGATGGCTTCAAAAAGTGGATCCTCTACAGCTAGCTCAGCAGGACGAGCAAGGGCAAAGGCTGAAGCCGCTAAGATACGAGCAGACTATGCGGTAAAACAACTCGAACTACAACTAGAGACTGCAGCTAAAGATAAAGAAAAAGCAAAAAAAGAAGCAGAACTAGAGTTTGAAAAAGCTAAACTGCAGGCACAGCTTGAAGTAATGAAAGTGCAATGTGAAGCAGAAGCTAGAGCACGTGAAGCACAAGTTTTAGAAATGGCAGAGGACTTGCAAAGTGTGGATGAAGAAGGTGAAAGAGAACATGCATCAGAACAGGAAGCAAAAATTAAACGCACCAAAGAGTATGTGAAATCACAATCCACTTACAAAAGTATTCCTCCACCATCACAAATATCAGTAGAAAATCAATTGCACGAAGATGGGGTGTTCAAGTCAGTCGATTCCTGCATACGTGAGGCGTTGCCAGATAAAAAGGCAAGGCATTCACATGACACCATGAAAAGATATGAAGACCATTATGATTCATATTTGACAACACAAAATAGAATAAAAGGAGAAAACAAATGTAAATTTGCACATTCAGGGGAGAAAGCAGATCAAACCTATCAACCTTATTCCCAGAGAAAGCTTAACATAAATGCTCCACCCTTTTCTTCAAATACTGGCTGCTTAACACCGGCAATAGACCCACTAGCACAGTACTTAGCCAGACGAGATCTAACAAACTGTGGTTTGTATCAGTTTGATGATAAACCGGAGAATTACCGTGCATGGTATGCATCATTTGCTAGTACAACAAATGACATACAGCTAAGCGCAGTGCAACTACTTGATCTCATGATTAAATGGCTTGGAAAGGAGTCATGTGAATATGTAAAACGAATAAGAGCAGTTTATATTAACAACCCATCTGAAGCACTGAGTAAAGCATGGGATCGGCTTGAAGAGTGTTACGCTGCTCCAGAGATAATAGAAAAGTCTCTTTTTGAGCGTCTGGAGAACTTTCCAAGACTTAATGCCAGAGACAATGTTAAACTACGTGAGCTTGGAGATTTGCTGACAGAAATACTCGGTGCGAAAGAAGACGGTTATCTGGCTGGCCTGTCATTTCTAGACACGTCACGTGGCATATCACCCATCGTAACCAAGTTACCATTTGGACTCCAAGAAAAATGGCTCTCTTCTGGATCCAAATACAAAGAAGAAAATTGTGGACTTTTTCCTCCTTTTCGCTACTTCTGTGAGTTTGTGTGCTATGAGGCAAAGAAAAGGAATGATCCCAGCTTTATGACTCCAACGGCCATATTCATTTCAAAAACAGACCGAACGCCACTCAAGAAAACAATGTATGATAAACCTATCATAGTGCAGAAAACGGACATTTCTTCACAACAATACAGCAGAACCACAAACTCAGACCCATCCAAAGTGTGCCCTTTACACAATAAGCCACATTCACTCCAAAGTTGCAAGGCATTTCGAAACAAACGTATAGAAGAAAGAAAAGATTTCCTCAAGAAAAGTGGAATTTGTTTTAAATGTTGCATTTCATCATCACATTTAGCTAAGGAATGTAAGGCATCTATTAAATGTTCTGAATGCGAGTCAATATATCACATCTCAGCCATGCATCCAAACACACCATATCCACACCCAAAAGACCCACCAATTCAACAGGCGAATGGCGGGGAGTCTGGAACCACTAAAGTAGACAATGCTGACATCGCAGATACTACAGTGATAACTTCAAACTGTACTGAGGTATGTGGTAAAGAACAGTTTGGACGCTCATGTGCTAAAATATGCCTTGCAAAGATCTATCCACAAAATGCTGTACACAAAGCGATAAAGACGTATGTGATAATAGATGATCAGAGCAATCGCTCTTCGGCCAGACCAGAGTTTTTCAGTATGTTTGAAATACAAACCGAGCCTTCATGTTACCAGCTAAGAACCTGTTCAGGCATGGCAGAAACGTTAGGAAGACGTGCAGATGGATTTGTGATAGAGTCCATTGAAGGGAATATGGCAATTCCGCTTCCGTCACTTATAGAGTGTTGTGACATTCCGAATAACCGCGCAGAGATCCCAACTCCAAATGCTGTTATTCATCAGCCTCATTTGCAACACATTGCTAAGCATCTCCCAGAACTCGATCCAAATGCCAAAATACTGCTTCTTCTCGGCAGAGACATTTTAAGACTACATAAGGTCAGACAACAAGTAAACGGACCTCACAATGCCCCGTTTGCACAACGATTAGATCTTGGCTGGGTGATAGTAGGCGAAGTGTGCCTCGGAGCCAGTCACAAGCCCATTGTAAACAACTTCAAAACAACTATTTTCGAGAGTGGTCGTCCTTCCATCTTTCAACCATGTACAAGCTACATGCAAATAAAGGACTCGCTACCAAAACTCAAGTCTTCTACAAAAGTCACAGAGGAAACACTTGGAAAAACAGTTTTTGACAAAACTGACAAGGACAACAGACTTGCTCCATCAATTGACGATGCAATGTTTATGGACATAATGGACAAGGAAGCGCACCAAAATGCCAAAAACACATGGGTGGCTCCGCTTCCATTCAAAAAGCCACGGCCGTCTCTTCCAAACAATAAAGAGCAGGCTATAAAAAGATTTGTGTCGCTAGAAAAAACATTTAAACGGAATCCCAAAATGCAGGAACAGTACTTTACATTCATGGACAAAATCTTTCAAAACGGACACGCTGAAGTCGCACCAACGCTCGAGGAGAATGAGGAATGCTGGTTTCTCCCCACATTTGGAGTATATCATCCTCGAAAGCAAGACCAGATTCGTGTGGTGTTCGATTCAAGCTCACAGTATCAAGGAATCTGCTTAAACGATGTATTGCTAACCGGACCTGATCTAAACAACACGTTAATTGGTGTTTTATTACGCTTTCGCAAGGAGAAAGTAGCAGTGTTAGCAGACATTCAGCAAATGTTCTACTGTTTTGAAGTAACAGAGCCTCATCAGAACTTCCTCAGGTTTCTGTGGTACGAAGAGAATGACGTCAACAAAAAAGTAATTGATTATCGCATGAAAGTCCATGTGTGTGTTGTGTCTGTGTGTGCGTTTGATATTTGGCAATAGTCCCTCACCTGCCGTTGCGGTATATGGCCTGAGAAGAGCACGCCGGGAACGAATGGGGGACCGGGGGGGAGAGGGCGACAGAGGTGGGGGGGGAGGGGCAACCCCCCTGGGACAATGGCACTCTAAAATGGGGAGGATAACAACGGGGGACGGTTTTAAATTTTCTATTTTAATTTCACGCAGTAGATTGAGGAGGGGGCGATGATGAGGGAGAGGGGGGGGGGAGGGGGGTGATGTGGTGGAGAAGGGGGGTATGGCGCAGGATGATGGGGAGGGGGCGAGGGGGATGGCTCATTTGAATGGCGCAATTTTGGTTATTAAAGAGGATTTGAGAATGTCCTTGTGGACACAGAAACAGGGCAAAAGAGAAGAGAACTGAAAGGGATGAACATGAACAAGAGGTTTGGAAACATACAACGGAGCTGAATTAAAGAGGAGGGTCTAAGGACATTTAATCTTAATAAAAATGATAATAATAATAATAATAATAATAATAATATTGTAGGAGTTCTGTAAAGCACCCTTCTGGAGTCTCCCTGAGGTCTCCCATCACAGCACTAACCAGGCCCTGCCCTGCTTAGCTTCAGAGGTCTGACAGGATGTGCCTCTCACCTGCAGGGGGCGCCACGACATATTCAACATTAGCATTCTGATGTTCACAACCTCTATACCTTCTGTAAACAGTCTGAAGTCAGTGTCCTGCTTCCCCCTGGTCTTCTGTCTCCTGGGTGGCAGGTTTCTCCCATGCGTACCGCAGCCAATGGGTCCGCAGCCCATGGTCCACAGCCCTCAATGGTGTGTGTGATGTATGTTAGAGCCTGACCTCCTGCCTATTTCGACCACAAAGAGATCAGAACAGAGAGGAAAGTTTTTCGGTCTCTCTTCCTCTGGTCTCTACTCTAGTCCTTTCTACTCAGGTCTCTCTTCTCTGTCTTCTCTAGGTCTCTCTCCGTCCAGTCAGTCTCATCCCTGGGTCTCTCTCCCTGGACTTGCTCTCCTATGTCTCTCTCGCTCCAGGTCTCCTCCATGAGTCTCTCTCCTGTCTCTCTCATAGGTCTCTCTCGCTTCCAGTCTCTATCTAGGTCTCTCTTCGCTCAGTCTCTCTCCCTGGTTCTCTCTCACTGGTCTTCTCCTGGGGTCTCTTCGCTCCAGTCTCTCTCCCGACAGCGAGTGAGACTACATCTTTCATATAATGAATAAATTAATGAAATCATTTCTTTGATTGCTAGATTTTTTTCCATTTAAGTTTAACAGGGTCAAGGCAAGTTTATTTATATAGCACTATTCATACACAAGGCAACTTCAAAGTGCTGAACAAAACAAGAAACGCATTAAAATCATAAAAGAATCACAGAACATTCAAAAGAAAGATAAAAATATAAAATCCCTCAGTTGTAGCACAGCTAAAACAGAACTGTCTTTAACCTGGTTTTAAACATTGTCAGAGAGGAGGCCTGTCTCACATCTTCAGGAAGACTGTTCCAGATTTTAGCAGCATGAATCTGAAAAGCAGCCTCCCCATGTTTAGTTCTGACTCTGGGCACTAACAGGAGTCCAGTCCCTGTTGCTCCTCAGAGTCCCAGCAGGGAGTCCAGTCCCTGTGTCTCCTCAGAGTTCCCAGCAGGAGTCCAGTCCCTGTGCTCCTCAGTAGTCAGGAGGCCAGTCCCTGTGCTCCTCAGAGTCCCAGCAGTCCAGTCCCTGAGCTCCTCAGAGTCCCAGCAGTGAGTCCAGTCCCTGTGCTCCTCAGAGTCCCAGCAGGAGGCCAGTCCCTGTGCTCCTCAGAGTCCCAGCAGGAGTCCAGTCCCTGTGCTCCTCAGAGTCCAGCAGGAGGCCAGTCCCTGTGCTCCTCAAGAGTCCCAGCAGGAGGCCAGTCCCTGTGCTCCTCAGAGTCCCAGCAGGAGGCCAGTCCCTGTGCTCCTCAGAGTCCCAGCAGGAGTCAGTCCCTGTGCTCCTCAGAGTCCCAGCAGGAGGCCAGTCCCTGTGCTCCCCTCAGAGTCCCAGCAGGAGTCCCAGTCCCTGTGCTCCTCAGAGTCCCAGCAGGAGTCCAGTCCCTGTGCTCCTCAGAGTCCCAGCAGGAGTCCAGTCCTGTGCTCCTCAGAGTCCCAGCAGGAGTCCAGTCCCTGTGCTCCTCAGAGTCCCAGCAGGAGGCCAGTCCCTGTGCTCCTCAGAGTCCCAGCAGGAGTCCAGTCCCTGTGCTCCTCAGAGTCCCAGCAGGAGTCCAGTCCCTGTGCTCCTCAGAGTCCCAGCAGGAGGCCAGTCCCTGTGCTCCTCAGAGTCCCAGCAGGAGTCCAGTCCCTGTGCTCCTCAGAGTCCCAGCAGGAGGCCAGTCCCTGTGCTCCTCAGAGTCCCAGCAGGAGTCCAGTCCCTGTGCTCCTCAGAGTCCCAGCAGGAGGCCAGTCCCTGTGCTCCTCAGAGTCCCAGCAGGAGGCCAGTCCCTGTGCTCCTCAGAGTCCCAGCAGGAGTCCAGTCCCTGTGCTCCTCAGAGTCCCAGCAGGAGTCCAGTCCCTGTGCTCCTCAGAGTCCCAGCAGGAGTCCAGTCCCTGTGCTCCTCAGAGTCCAGCAGGAGTCCAGTCCCTGTGCTCCTCAGAGTCCCAGCAGGAGTCCAGTCCCTCAGGAGGAGGCCAGGAGGGGGGGGGGGGGGGGGGCCAGTCCCTGTGCTCCTCAGAGTCCCCAGCAGCAGAGGCAGGAGTCCAGCCAGTCCCTGTGCTCCTCAGAGTCCCCAGGAGGCCAGCAGGAGTCCCAGCAGGCCAGTCCCCTGTGCTCCTCAGAGTCCCTGTGCTCCTCAGAGTCCCAGCAGGAGGCCAGTCCCTGTGCTCCTCAGAGTCCCAGCAGGAGGCCAGTCCCTGTGCTCCTCAGAGTCCCAGCAGGAGTCCAGTCCCTGTGCTCCTCAGAGTCCCAGCAGGAGGCCAGTCCCTGTGCTCCTCAGAGTCCCAGCAGGAGGCCAGTCCCTGTGCTCCTCAGAGTCCGGGCTGGTTCATATGGGACTAACATGTCACTAATATATTTTGGTGTGAGGCCAATCCATGTTTTTTTTTTGAGATAGACTGAGTTAGAGATGGACTGAGTTAGAGATAGACCGAGTTAGAGATAGACTGAGTTAGAGATGGACTAAGTTAGAGATAGACTGAGTTAGAGATACACTAAGTTAGAGATACACTAAGTTAGAGATAGACTGAGATGGACTGAGTTAGAGATAGACTGAGATAGACTGAGTTAGAGATGGACTGAGTTAGAGATGGACTGAGTTAGAGATAGACTGAGATAGACTGAGTTAGAGATGGACTGAGTTAGAGATGGACTGAGTTAGAGATAGACTGAGTTAGAGATGGACTAAGTTAGAGATAGACTGAGTTAGAGATAGACTGAGTTAAAGATACACTGAGTTAGAGATGGACTGAGTTAGAGATGGACTGAGTTAGAGATGGACTGAGTTAGAGATAGACTGAGTTAGAGATGGACTAAGTTAGAGATAGACTGAGTTAGAGATGGACTGAGTTAGAGTTAGAGATGGACTGAGTTAGAGATGGACTGAGTTAGAGATAGACTGAGTTAGAGATAGACTGAGTTAGAGATGGACTAAGTTAGAGATAGACTGAGTTAGAGATACACTAAGTTAGAGATACACTAAGTTAGAGATAG
Organism: Knipowitschia caucasica; assembly: GCA_964034765.1. NCBI lineage: Eukaryota > Metazoa > Chordata > Actinopteri > Gobiiformes > Gobiidae > Knipowitschia > Knipowitschia caucasica. Next base: position 1,826,312 of record OZ035836.1, read on the forward strand.
ACTGAGATGGACTGAGTTAGAGATAGACTGAGATAGACTGAGTTAGAGATGGACTGAGTTAGAGATAGACTGAGTTAGAGATGGACTGAGTTAGAGATGGACTGAGTTAGAGATAGACTGAGTTAGAGATGGACTAAGTTAGAGATAGACTGAGTTAGAGATAGACTGAGTTAGAGATACACTGAGTTAGAGATGGACTGAGTTAGAGATAGACTGAGTTAGAGATGGACTGAGTTAGAGATGGACTGAGTTAGAGATAGACTGAGATAGACTGAGTTAGAGATGGACTGAGTTAGAGATGGACTGAGTTAGAGATAGACTGAGTTAGAGATGGACTAAGTTAGAGATAGACTGAGTTAGAGATAGACTGAGTTAGAGATACACTGAGTTAGAGATGGACTGAGTTAGAGATGGACTAAGTTAGAGATAGACTGAGTTAGAGATAGACTGAGTTAGAGATACACTGAGTTAGAGATGGACTGAGTTAGAGATGGACTGAGTTAGAGATGGACTGAGTTAGAGATAGACTGAGTTAGAGATAGACTGAGTTAGAGATGGCCTAAGTTAGAGATAGACTGAGTTAGAGATACACTAAGTTAGAGATACACTAAGTTAGAGATAGACTGAGATGGACTGAGTTAGAGATAGATTGAGATAGACTGAGTTAGAGATGGACTGAGTTAGAGATGGACTGAGTTAGAGATAGACTGAGATAGACTGAGTTAGAGATGGACTGAGTTAGAGATGGACTGAGTTAGAGATAGACTGAGTTAGAGATGGACTGAGTTAGAGATAGACTGAGTTAGAGATAGACTAAGTTAGAGATAGACTAAGTTAGAGATAGACTGAGTTAGAGATACACTGAGTTTGAGATGGACTGAGTTAGAGATGGACTGAGTTAGAGATGGACTGAGTTAGAGATAGACTAAGTTAGAGATAGACTAAGTTAGAGATAGACTGAGTTAATTCATTTTTTAAAGATAAACAGATTTTCCCAAATTTTCTGAAAGAACCGCCCTCTTCCTGTTTTGAACCAAACTCTCTGTTCCGATTGGACGAGCACGTATCACCAGAATGATTGACAGCTGGGAGGACCAATGGTCTTGTTGTTCCACCCGGAAGTAGAAAACGCTCCTGCCTTTAAGTAAAAAACTAACGTGTTATTCTTGTTCCTTTGACGTTTAGCTTTGGGAAGGGTTCTGAGCAGAGATTGGTGAAATGCTAAGATGCTACTAGCTAAAACAAAAGCAGGAAGTGTGAGAGCGATGTCTTTTCTCCGTGGCGTGTACATCTCCACTTCAGCGAACGCCGCTGAATAAGAGCCCGTACATCAAGCTAATGTGGCAGTGTAGCGACGGATGCTAACGTCTCTCTCTCTCTCTCTCTCTCTCTCTCTCTCTCTCTCTCTCTCTCTCTCTCTCTCTCTCTCTCTCTCTCTCTCTCTCTCTCTCTCTCTCTCTCTCTCTCTCTCTCTCTCTCTCTCTCTCTCTCTCTCTCTCTCTCTCTCTCTCTCTCTCTCTCTCTCTCTCTCTCTCTCTCTCTCTCTCTCTCTCTCTCTCTCTCTCTCTCTCTCTAGCCGCCGGCCTCCATCCTTCTGTGGCAGAGAGACAATGCAGAGCTGATGTGTGTGTGTGTGTGTGCGTCTCTCTCTCTGTGTGTGTGTGCGTCTCTCTCTGTGTGTGTGTGTGTGTGTGTGTGTGTCTCTCTCTGTGTGTGTGTGTGTGTCTCTCTCTGTGTGTGTGTGTGTGTGTGTGTGTGTGCGTCTCTCTCTCTGTGTGTGTGTGTCTCTCTCTCTGTGTGTGTGTGCGTCTCTGTGTGTGTGTGTGTGTGTGTGTGTGTGTGTGTCTCTCTCTGTGTGTGTGTGTGTGTGTGTGTGTGCGTCTCTCTCTCTGTGTGTGTGTGTGTGTGTGCGTCTCTCTCTCTCTCTCTCTGTGTGTGTGTGTGCGTCTCTCTCTCTGTGTGTGTGTGTGTGTGTGTGTGCGTGTGTGTGTGCGTGCGTCTCTCTCTCTCTCTGTGTGTGTGTGTGTGTGCGTGTGTGTGTGCGTGCGTCTCTCTCTCTCTCTGTGTGTGTGTGTGTGTGTGCGTCTCTCTCTCTGTGTGTGTGTGTGTGTGTGTGTGTGTGTGTGCGTCTCTCTCTGTGTGTGTGTGTGCGTCTCTCTCTCTGTCTTTGTGTGTGTGTGTGTGTGTGCGTCTCTCTGTGTGTGTGTGTGTGTGTGTGTGCGTGTGTGTGTGAGTGCGTCTCTCTCTCTCTCTGTGTGTGTGTGTGTGTGAGTGTGTGTGTGCGTGCGTCTCTCTCTCTCTCTGTGTGTGTGTGTGTGTGTGCGTCTCTCTCTCTGTGTGTGTGTGTGTGTGTGTGTGTGTGTGTGTGTGTGTGTGCGTCTCTCTCTGTGTGTGTGTGTGCGTCTCTCTCTCTGTCTTTGTGTGTGTGTGTGTGTGTGCGTCTCTCTGTGTGTGTGTGTGTGTGTGTGTGCGTCTCTCTCTCTGTGTGTGTGTCGGGGTGAGGCGTGGTGTGAGGCTGGAGGCAAACTGTAGTCAGCAGAAAGTGAAAGTGAAAGAACAGATATTTTAAGGCCTAAAGTCCAGATAAACTCAGAATAAGTCCTGACCTCAGATAAAGAGGCCGTGGCTACAGACTGTCACTGTTTAATTGTATAGCGCGGCTCAGTGCTAATGAGACATAGAAACAACACGTTAACATCATAAAGTGAATATCAAACAGTCATCAGTGATTGAACCTGATCACATTGGAACTGGAACATTGTCAGAGAAGAAGCTTGTCTCACATTTTCAGGAAGACTGTTCCAGATGTTTGCTGCATAAATCTGAAATGTTGCCTCCTCATGTTGAGTCCTGACTCTGGGCATCCTCTCTCCTCACTCTCTCGCCTCCTCTCTCCCTCAGCCTCTCTCCTCCTCTCTCCCTCAGCCTCTCTCCTCTCTCCCTCAGCCTCTCTCTCGCTCTCTCTCCTCCTCTCTCCTCCTCTCTCCCTCAGCCTCTCTCTCACCTCCTCTCTCCCTCAGCCTCTCTCTCACCTCCTCTCTCCCTCAGCCTCTCTCTCGCTCTCTCCTCTCTCTCCTCCTCTCTCCTTCAGCCTCTCTCTCGCTCTCTCCTCTCTCTCCTCCTCTCTCCTCCTCTCTCTCCCTCAGCCTCTCTCTCACCTCCTCTCTCCCTCAGCCTCTCTCTCGCTCTCTCTCCTCACTCTATCTCCTCCTCTCTCTCCTCTCTCCCTCACTCTCTCTCCTCCTCTCTCTCCTCAGCCTCTCTCTCTCTCTCTCCTCAGCCTCTCTCTCTCTCCTCTCTCTCCTCAGCCTCTCTCTCTCTCTCCTCCTCTCTCCCTCAGCCTCTCTCTCTCTCTCTCCTCTCTCTCTCTCCTCCTCCTCTCTCCTCTCTCTCTCTCTCTCCTCTCACTCTCTCCTCCCTCTCTCGCTCCTCTCTCCCTCAGCCTCTCTCCTCCTCTCTCCTCCCTCTCACTCTCTCTCTCTCTCCTCAGCCTCTCTCTCCTCTCTCTCCCTCAGCCTCTCTCTCACTCCCTCTCCTCCTCTCTCCCTCAGCCTCTCTCACTCTCTCTCTCCTCCTCTCTCCCTCAGCCTCTCTCCTCTCTCCCTCAGCCTCTCTCACTCTCTCTCCTCCTCTCTCCCTCAGCCTCTCTCCTCTCTCCCTCAGCCTCTCTCACTCTCTCTCCTCCTCTCTCCCTCAGCCTCTCTCACTCTCTCTCCTCCTCTCTCCCTCAGCCTCTCTCTCCTATCTCCCTCAGCCTCTCTCACTCTCTCTCCTCCTCTCTCCCTCAGCCTCTCTCCCTCCCTCCCTCCCTCAGCCTCTCACTCTCTCCCTCTCCTCTCTCCCTCAGCCTCTCTCCTCTCTCCCTCGCTCTCTCTCCTCCTCTCTCCCTCAGCCTCTCTCTCCTATCTCCCTCAGCCTCTCTCACTCTCTCTCCTCCTCTCTCCCTCAGCCTCTCTCCTCTCTCCCTCAGCCTCTCTCCTCTCTCCCTCAGCCTCTCTCACTCTCTCTCCTCCTCTCTCCCTCAGCCTCTCTCCTCTCTCTCCCTCAGCCTCTCTCTCACTCTCTCTCCTCCTCTATCCCTCAGCCTCTCTCTCGCTCTCTCCCTCAGCCTCTCTCACTCTCTCTCCTCCTCTCTCCCTCAGCCTCTCTCACTCTCTCTCCTCCTCTATCCCTCAGCCTCTCTCCTCTCTCCCTCGCTCTCTCTCCTCCTCTCTCCCTCAGCCTCACTCTCTCTCCTCCTCTCTCTCCTCTCTCTCCTCACTCTCTCTCCTCCTCTCTCTCCTCAGCCTCTCTCCTCTCTCTCTCACTCTCTCTCCTCACTCTCTCTCTCTCCTCTCTCCCTCAGCCCTCTCTCTCTCACTCTCCCTCTCCTCCTCTCTCCTCACTCTCTCTCCTCCTCTCTCCCTCAGCCTCTCTCTCCTATCTCCCTCAGCCTCTCTCACTCTCTCTCCTCCTCTCTCCCTCAGCCTCTCTCCTCTCTCCCTCAGCCTCTCTCCTCTCTCCCTCAGCCTCTCTCACTCTCTCTCCTCCTCTCTCCCTCAGCCTCTCTCCTCTCTCTCCCTCAGCCTCTCTCCTCTCTCCCTCAGCCTCTCTCCTCTCTCCCTCAGCCTCTCTCACTCTCTCTCCTCCTCTCTCCCTCAGCCTCTCTCCTCTCTCTCCCTCAGCCTCTCTCTCACTCTCTCTCCTCCTCTATCCCTCAGCCTCTCTCTCGCTCTCTCCCTCCTCTCTCCCTCAGCCTCTCTCACTCTCTCTCCTCCTCTCTCCCTCAGCCTCTCTCCTCTCTCCCTCAGCCTCTCTCACTCTCTCTCCTCCTCTATCCCTCAGCCTCTCTCCTCTCTCCCTCGCTCTCTCTCCTCCTCTCTCCCTCAGCCTCTCTCCTCTCTCTCCCTCAGCCTCTCTCTCACTCTCTCTCCTCCTCTATCCCTCAGCCTCTCTCTCGCTCTCTCCCTCCTCTCTCCCTCAGCCTCTCTCACTCTCTCTCCTCCTCTCTCCCTCAGCCTCTCTCCTCTCTCCCTCAGCCTCTCTCACTCTCTCTCCTCCTCTATCCCTCAGCCTCTCTCCTCTCTCCCTCGCTCTCTCTCCTCCTCTCTCCCTCAGCCTCACTCTCTCTCCTCCTCTCTCTCCTCAGCCTCTCTCCTCTCTCTCCTCACTCTCTCTCCTCCTCTCTCTCCTCAGCCTCTCTCCTCTCTCTCTCACTCTCTCTCCTCACTCTCTCTCTCTCCTCTCTCCCTCAGCCTCTCTCTCTCACTCTCCCTCTCCTCCTCTCTCCCTCACTCTCTCTCCTCCTCTCTCCCTCAGCCTCTCTCTCGCTCTCTCCTCTCTCTCCTGGACATGTGTGATTCTCTGATCTGCTGTCGGCGAATCAACAACTGTGTAAACACCAACGAGACGCCGGCTGCAGTTCTTTAAGTCTTTACACAAATACATTCAACGGATTTGTTCTTTTCTCATTTTTGAACCAAATTCTCGTGTTTAGCAGCTCCAGGACATCACCGTAGAATGAGTTTGAAAACAGGGCATTTAGACAGAAGGGGTGGGGGGTCTTCAGTCCATAGTCCTCACACAGTCTGGCCTGAGTCTACAGTCCATAGTCACACAGTCTGGTCTGAGTCTACAGTCCATAGTCACACAGTCTGGTCTGAGTCAACAGTCCATAGTCCTCACACAGTCTGGCCTGAGTCTACAGTCCATAGTCACACAGTCTGGTCTGAGTCTAAAGTCCATAGTCACAGTCTGGTCTGAGTCTACAGTCCATAGTCACACAGTCTGGTCTGAGTCTACAGTCCATAGTCCTCACACAGTCTGGTCGAAGTCTACAGTCCATAGTCCTCACACAGTCTGGTCTGAGTCTACAGTCCATAGTCACACAGTCTGGTCTGAGTCTACAGTCCATAGTCCTCACACAGTCTGGTCGAAGTCTACAGTCCATAGTCCTCACACAGTCTGGTCTGAGTCTACAGTCCATAGTCACACAGTCTGGCCTGAGTCTACAGTCCATAGTCACACAGTCTGGTCTGAGTCTACAGTCCATAGTCACAGTCTGGTCTGAGTCTACAGTCCATAGTCACACAGTCTGGTCTGAGTCTACAGTCCATAGTCACACAGTCTGGTCTGAGTCTACAGTCCATAGTCACACAGTCTGGTCTGAGTCTACAGTCCATAGTCACACAGTCTGGTCTGAGTCTACAGTCCATAGTCACACAGTCTGGTCTGAGTCTACAGTCCATAGTCACACAGTCTGGTCTGAGTCTACAGTCCATAGTCACACAGTCTGGTCTGAGTCTACAGTCCATAGTCACAGTCTGGTCTGAGTCTACAGTCCATAGTCACACAGTCTGGTCTGAGTCTACAGTCCATAGTCCTCACACAGTCTGGTCTGAGTCTACAGTCCATAGTCACACAGTCTGGTCTGAGTCTACAGTCCATAGTCACAGTCTGGTCTGAGTCTACAGTCCATAGTCACACAGTCTGGTCTGAGTCAACAGTCCATAGTCCTCACACAGTCTGGTCTGAGTCAACAGTCCATAGTCCTCACACAGTCTGGTCTGAGTCTACAGTCCATAGTCACAGTCTGGTCTGAGTCTACAGCCCATAGTCACACAGTCTGGTCTGAGTCTACAGTCCATAGTCCTCACACAGTCTGGTCTGAGTCTACAGTCCATAGTCCTCACACAGTCTGGTCTGAGTCTACAGTCCATAGTCACACAGTCTGGTCTGAGTCTACAGTCCATAGTCACAGTCTGGTCTGAGTCTACAGTCCATAGTCACACAGTCTGGTCTGAGTCAACAGTCCATAGTCCTCACACAGTCTGGTCTGAGTCTACAGTCCATAGTCACAGTCTGGTCTGAGTCTACAGTCCATAGTCACACAGTCTGGTCTGAGTCTACAGTCCATAGTCACACAGTCTGGTCTGAGTCTACAGTCCATAGTCACAGTCTGGTCTGAGTCTACAGTCCATAGTCACACAGTCTGGTCTGAGTCAACAGTCCATAGTCCTCACACAGTCTGGTCTGAGTCTACAGTCCATAGTCACAGTCTGGTCTGAGTCTACAGCCCATAGTCACACAGTCTGGTCTGAGTCTACAGTCCATAGTCCTCACACAGTCTGGTCTGAGTCTACAGTCCATAGTCCTCACACAGTCTGGTCTGAGTCTACAGCCCATAGTCACACAGTCTGGTCTGAGTCTACAGTCCATAGTCCTCACACAGACTGGTCTGAGTCTACAGTCCATAGTCACACAGTCTGGTCTGAGTCTACAGTCCATAGTCACAGTCTGGTCTGAGTCTACAGTCCATAGTCACACAGTCTGGTCTGAGTCTACAGTCCATAGTCCTCACACAGTCTGGTCTGAGTCTACAGTCCATAGTCCTCACACAGTCTGGTCTGAGTCTACAGTCCATAGTCACACAGTCTGGTCTGAGTCTACAGTCCATAGTCACACAGTCTGGTCTGAGTCTACAGTCCATAGTCCTCACACAGTCTGGTCTGAGTCTACAGTCCATAGTCCTCACACAGTCTGGTCTGAGTCTACAGTCCATAGTCACACAGTCTGGTCTGAGTCTACAGCCCATAGTCACACAGTCTGGTCTGAGTCTACAGTCCATAGTCACACAGTCTGGTCTGAGTCTACAGTCCATAGTCACACAGTCTGGTCTGAGTCTACAGTCCATAGTCCTCACACAGTCTGGTCTGAGTCTACAGTCCATAGTCATGAAAAGAAACTCAGTGAATGAGAAATTGTGTCCAAACGTTTGGTCCGTACTGTACATACAGGGCACGGTAATAAGTGGGTAACATGACATCCAGTGGACAGTGTTGCTAAGGCAGTTGCTAAGATGGTTGCTAAGGCAGTCACTTAGATGGTTGCTATGGCAGTTGCTAAGACGGTCACTGAGATGGTTGCTAAGGCAGTTGTTAAGATGGCTGCTAAGGCATAGCAACCGTCTTAGCAACTGCCTTAGCAACCATCTAAGTCTTAGATGGTTGCTAAGGCAGTTGCAAAGACGGTCACTTAGATGGTTGCTATGGCAGTTGCTAAGACGGTCACTTAGATGGTTGCTAAGGCAGTTGCTATAACGGTCACTTAGATGGTTGCTAAGGCAGTTGCTAAAACGGTTACAGAGATGGTTGCTAAGGCAGTTGCTATAACGGTCACTGAGATGGTTGCTAAGGCAGTTTCTAAGACGGTCACTTAGATGGTTGCTAAGGCAGTTGCTAAGACGGTCACTTAGATGGTTGCTAAGGCAGTTGCTAAGACGGTCACTTAGATGGTTGCTAAGGCAGTTGCTAAAACGGTCACTGAGATGGTTGCTAAGATGGTTGCTAAGGCAGTTGCTAAGACGGTTGCTAAGGCAGTTGCTAAGACGGTTGCTAAGGCAGTTGCTAAGACGGTTGCTAAGGCAAGCGGGGGTTTCCCCAGGAAATGAAGGCCTCTGATTGGTCACTGTTCCCATGGCTCCTGTCTGCATTGACAAAGACATGACATTAAACCCCAGGACCAGAGCAGATGAAAGAGAGTGAGGCAACAGTTACTGAGTTACAGGAGTTTACTTTTCAGTCAGAACAAGATCAAAGCGTTTTAATTCCTTTTCTCGCTGAATGAGAATCTGAAACATTTGTCTGGGTTTGATCACGTCCTGCGTCCCATGTTTTGTGGATCACCAACTGTTGTGTGTGATCAAATGAACCAATCCCGTCTCCAGAGTGGACGGCAGTGTTGTGTTTCACTGCGGTGTGTTTCTGATGCTAATTAGCTTCAATCATGACAAATGTCCACATCATTTAAAAACGCTCAGAGCTGAGGACTCTTTTAAATGAGCTGCTTTTGGATTTGTGGAAACGATGTCTGGAGATCAGGTCCCGGGCCATTAGCGTCAGAGATGACAGCACCACCTGGCCTGGTTTAGCTCGGATTATAATGAACACATTTGTCACATCTGAGTTTGTTCAGAGCCCAAAGGTGAGGACTGTGGAGAGTTGGCCTTGATCCCAGCTTCTGATGTGCTTTAAACCTTCACGACAAAACATGAGAGCTACAACAGGAGAGGCAGAGAGCTACAACAGGAGAGGCAGAGAGCTACAACAGGAGAGGCAGAGAGCTACTTTTTCACAAAAGAAGAGGCAGAGAGCTACAACAGGAGAGGCAGAGAGCTACTTATACACAACAGAAGAGGCAGAGAGCTACTTTTTCACAACAGACGAGGCAGAGAGCTACTTATACACAACAGAAGAGACAGAGAGCTACTTATACACAACAGAAGAGACAGAGAGCTACTTATACACAACAGAAGAGACAGAGAGCTACTTATACACAACAGAAGAGACAGAGAGCTACTTATACACAACAGAAGAGGCAGAGAGCTACTTATACACAACAGAAGAGACAGAGAGCTACTTATACACAACAGAAGAGACAGAGAGCTACTTTTTCACAAAAGAAGAGGCAGAGAGCTACTTATACACAACAGAAGAGACAGAGAGCTACTTATACACAACAGAAGAGACAGAGAGCTACTTATACACAACAGAAGAGGCAGAGAGCTACTTTTTCACAACAGAAGAGGCAGAGAGCTACTTATACACAACAGAAGAGACAGAGAGCTACTTATACACAACAGAAGAGACAGAGAGCTACAACAGAAGAGACAGAGAGCTACAACAGAAGAGACAGAGAGCTACAACAGAAGAGACAGAGAGCTACAACAGAAGAGAAGAGACAGAGAGCTACTTATACACAACAGAAGAGACAGAAAGCTACTTATACACAACAGAAGAGACAGAGAGCTACTTATACACAACAGAAGAGGCAGAGAGCTACTTTTTCACAACAGAAGAGGCAGAGAGCTACTTTTTCACAACAGACGAGGCAGAGAGCTACTTATACACAACAGAAGAGACAGAGAGCTACTTATACACAACAGAAGAGACAGAGAGCTACTTATACACAACAGAAGAGACAGAGAGCTACTTATACACAACTGAAGAGGCAGAGAGCTACAACAGAAGAGGCAGAGAGCTACTCCTTTCTGCAGTCCTAAATGTAAATAAACATTAATACTGTATAACGCTGTACTTATAATAGACATGTTTCTTTTTTCATTTCATTTTCATCCTTTTATTTATCCATTCCTGGGTCAGGGGACGGAGATCAGAGCTGCACCCAATTCACAATGGGGCTTCAGGCAAAGCGGGGTTAAGTGTCTTGCCCAGGGACACAACAACAGCGGCCATTAGACCAATGCTTTACCGACTGAGCCACTGTCGTCCCCAAACAGGGCTTTTGACTCAAAATGTATTCATTCAAGATCATTAATTTAAAAAGTAGACAGATTAAAGCCGGGTTTTTTCAGATAGAGCCTTTTGGGAGCTACCTACAAGGAGCTGGTGAGCTACTGATACCTCCCGAGCTACAGGCTGGAGATAGCATGGCCTTAGCTGTCCGTCAACTCCGGCAAAGATGTTGTGGCTCCACTCCCCACGGGCTCTGTTAAGGAGATGGCTAAAGCTAGGCTAACGCTAAAGCTAGGCTAAATGCTAAAGCTAGGCTAAATGCTAAATGCCTCACTCACTCGGGCTCATTACATACGTCACAGTAAACTCAGATCGTTTCAATCTGCAAAAGGAGTTAGCCCCTCCCACCTGATCCAGACCTTAGTATAAATGAAACGAGTACCATGGTGCGGTAAGACCAGGGTAGGTTGGAGGCCCCTGCTCTAACATTTCTGTGTCGTGTACCGTATCACAGGTACAGACACGAACTCGCCGCCTCCCTCATCTGTCTCCGGCGTCTGCACTTAGCAAAGGCCCAACATCCAGCTGCAGTCTGAGCGTGAGCGATGGCGTTTCTGCGGCGTGGACCAATCTACGGCCTCATTACGGCGCCGGCTCCTCGTCCAGAGTAATGTCTGAGTGCGTTTCTCCGTCGGCTTCCACGGCGCTGTCACATCTTTCCTCCTCGTTTTCTCCTGGTGCCGCGGGCTCCACAACATCCACTCGTCGGCCTGTCCCGGAGCCGCCGTTTCTCTTAATTGCGTTTGTCTGTTTTGATATAAATGTGTGAAGAAGACTCTGTGCGTCTGAGTCAACGAAGCGCCTCTGATGGTGGCTTTTCAAAAGGAGGAAATGAAGGCGGCGTGTTTGAGGTTAAAGCTGCGGTCCCTAACTCTGAATGTTTTTATAAATAACATCTACCTCTGACTCTGCTTTGAGAGAAAAACACCAGTGGATTTTTGTTCATATTTTTGCCTTTTAAAGAAGAGGATTTCTAGCTATTCTCTAACTTGATATTTTTGATACACATTTTTATACTTATTCATCATTTGTTTATGACACAAACCATTTTTCACAGGAAAATATGATCAGAGAAAACCAGAAAACCTGTGCATGGTCTGAGGAGGGATCGTTGGACGCAAAAAGATTATAATAATAATTCATTAATAATAATAATAATCCAATTCAGACACATACAAATACAATGCAAAGAAAATCACAAATGATCTGAAGTCAGAGGTTGGATTCTTGCTTCTTCGTTCTGCTAAAGTTGGAGATTATAGATGCTAACTTAGAATGCTAAAGCTAGTTTCATTTTTTGTCATTGTAATTATTAGAGTTTGGATAGAGTTAATTAGTTTAGAGTTTAGTATAAAGTATAGAGCTGTGTTCATGTGTCCACCATGCAGGTGAAGCCAGATCAGACCTCTGAAGCTATACAGGACAGGGCCTGGGTAATACTGTGATGGGAGACCTTTAGCAACACCAGGTTTGATTACATCACTATAACAATAACAGAGCCACGGCGTATGTTTGGATTTGACACATTAACGTGTTTAACCAGCGCTCGGCCTTTTTCTCTCGTCATTAACCGTCTCAAATCATATTCAAGAGCCTAATGTTAGCTTAAATGCATTTTGGCAGGAGTGAGAAACACACATAAGCTGCTTGTTGTCGCTGTGCAATGTTGCGAGTCTGAAATGCTTTGATATTCATGTGGAAGAAGCTAAAACAAGTCCTGCTGTTTTTCATCCGTGGTTAAAAGCTGTAGATGTAGATTCTGGTTCCAAAGCCGCGCCTGCTCCGTCAAAGCAGATAACAAGAGTGAAACGTGCTTAGACATGGAGCCGGATTTGTGATGTTGGTGCCACGCTGGAGAAGTCTCGTGGGAATTGGCAGACGGAGAAACCTCGCCCTGTGCCAGCCTCTGTGCCAGCCTCTGTGCCAGCCTCTGTGCCAGCCTCTGTGCCAGCCTCTGTGCCAGCCTCTGTGCCAGCCTCTGTGCCAGCCTCTGTGCCAGCCTCTGTGCCAGCCTCTGTGCAGTCATCTGGGGAGACACAATGCTAACCCGCTAGCTCAATGAAGCGCCAACTCTCTCTGGCTCCCGTTGACTTACGTGTAAAAGTAAACCTCTCTATCTCAGTAACCGTTTATGTCACACTCACTATTTATGGCTTGCCTTAGCAACCATCTTAGCAACCATCTTAGCAACCATCTTAGCAACCATCTTAGCAACCATGAATGAGTGAAGTTTGTTTACTTAGGGCTACTCCAGATTTAGCATCATGCTATTGTCCATCTGTAGTCTCCGCCACAACGCCATCTTCCGGTGCCAATGTGGCAACATCTTAGCAACACATCTTTGCAACCATGTGTTGCTAACCGACTTAGCGTGTTGCGATGTGTTGATGTGTTGCTAAGATCTTGCTAACCATCTTAGCAACACACTTTAGCAACCATCTTAGCAACCATCTTAGCAACCATCTTAGCAACACATCTTAGCAACCATCTTAGCAACACATCTTAGCAACCATCTTAGCAACACATCTTAGCAACACATCTTAGCAACACATCTTAGCAACACATCTTAGCAACACATCTTAGCAACACATCTTAGCAACACATCTTAGCAACCATCTTACCAACACATCTTAGCAACACATCTTAGCAACACATCTTAGCAACCATCTTAGCAACCATCTTAGCAACCATCTTAGCAACCATCTTACCAACACATCCGTCTTGGCACAAAGCTAAACCCGTCAGAACAAATGCCCATGTCGTTTTGGCCCCTTCTATAGTTGTTTTCCATTACACAAACAATGCTATTTTTAGTGTGTAATATGTATATACTCATTTACCCGCGCCGCCACACCCCACAGTCCTCTATCACCAATACTTAGTGGAGAGGGACAATTCATTTCTATTCATTGTATTTGTGAATCATCCTAAATCACAACAGTAGTTATCTATGAGGACTTGACAAAGCTGTGGATTCTCCAACACAGATCAGAGAAACAGGAAACACAGGAAATGCAACGATAAAAAACACATAGAGCCAATGGTCCAAAAGGAGCAGAGAGGAGGGTCTTTACATGTTGGTAAAATGCATAAATGTGGTTGAAAGTGGAGTTCAATCCGACATGAAATCTATTTAATAAAGACGCTTTAACAATCAGATCTCGGGTAATGTCCCTGCGGCCAAACACGTCACGGAGGTTGGAAAAGCGCTTGCTAGGTCACAAAAAAGCTGTAGAATCAGTTGCTCTTGCTCCAAAATGTCTAAATCCAGCGTCGGTCGCCCTTGCAGGGGAAGCGTCTGGGGAGGGGCCGGGTGTGTGTGCAGCTCTCTCCTCAAACCTCGCCTCAGGCCCAACAAGCCCATGGAACACAGAGTTTTAACAATTTACTCTGCCGCCGCTGCCTCGGGGGACGGCGGAATCTGAGGCGAAAAACATAGATTGTGCATTTGTTCGGCTTTGGGAGTCTTTGGAATCCTTGGCCTCGGGTTTCCATGTTTATTTAAACGAGTGGAATCTCATTTATTGAAAATCTTGTTGAGCAGAGAGGGGTCTGGACTGGCTCATGGGTCTGGACTGGCTCATGAGTCTGGACTGGCTCATGGGTCTGGACTGGCTCATGGGTCTGGACTGGCTCATGGGTCTGGACTGGCTCATGGAGCAGAGAGGTCTGGCTGAGTGGTTAGCAGCACCTTCTTCTCAGCAAGAAGGTCCTGGGTTTGAATCCCAGTTGGAGTGGGGCCTTTCTGAGTGGAGTTTGCATGTTCTCCAGGTGTCTGTGTAGGTTCCCTACGGGTGCTCCTACCACTAGAAACAGGTACAATAGTAAGTAAGTAAGTAAGTTATTATTTATATACCGCCTTTTCACTGCAGATCTGAGTCTCAAAGCGGTTTACAATTGTTAATTTTGGGCATTTGTCTCTCACTCCACACAGAGATGGGAGCGGGGCCAGTACAGGAGGCGCATGCCAGAACTATTGGACATATTTTTAGTGGTAGGGGAAACCGGAGTACCCGGAGGAAACCTACGCAGACACGGGGAGAACATGCAAACTCCACTCAGAAAGGCCCTGGTCCGGCCGGGATTCGAACCCAGGACCTTCTTGCTGAGAGGCGAGAGTGCTATCCACTCAGCCACCGTGCCGCCGTACAATAGGTCTGAATGTAACGGCTTTGATGGTCCAGTGTGTTCGGTGTCTCGGGTTCTGTCAATATCTGATTTCTGAACATTGTCCTGTACAATGCGCAATATAAATAACATTACTTACTAAAAACTGCACACTGACAGAAGCGAGGCAACCAGGCAACCATTCACACACCAGACTCATTCTAATGTGGGGGAAGTGTCTTGCCCAAGAACACAACCACAGTTTGGCACTTTACAGCCACAGCCGCCGCACTGTGGCACCTGCTGTTCCCAGAGGTTAAGTGTCTTGCCCAAGGACACAACGACAGCCGACAGTGGGAGTCGATGGTGAAGGTCGGGCTCGAACCCACAACCCTCTGGCTCAAAGGCCAATGCTCTACAACTGAGCTACTGTCGCCTGTGACATGTCACAAAAAATAACATACTAACTGAATCTGAACCTTTGTATAAAGTAGGAAAACAAGTTTTGGTTCAGTCCCACGGGGTCGAGATGATTATGACACATTTTTAGTCTCAGTTTTAGCCTGAAAAAACAATGGCCAATGGCGTTTTGAAACCAAAAACAAAACTAGCTAAAAACCATATTCATGGAACGCCGTTTGTCCAGATGAGTATTTCCTCTTCCTGTTGTTATTGTGTGTCCGACGTTAGCGCAACAACAACATTGCTCTTTTTATTATTATTATATTTGCGATCGTTGGTTAAGCAGAAAATTAGACGTATCTCCGCAGCCTCAGAGTTCACATCATTAGAGCTTTCAGAGTTTCTGAGCCTCAGAGTTCACATCATTAGAGCTTTCAGAGTTTCTGAGCCTCTGAGTTCACATCATTAGAGCTTTCAGAGTTTCTGAGCCTCTGAGTTCACATCATTAGAGCTTTCAGAGTTTCTGAGCCTCAGAGTTCACATCATTAGAGCTTTCAGAGTTTCTGAGCCTCTGAGTTCACATCATTAGAGCTTTCAGAGTTTCTGAGCCTCTGATTTCACATCATTAGAGCTTTCAGAGTTTCTGAGCCTCAGAGTTCACATCATTAGAGCTTTCAGAGTTTCTGAGCCTCTGAGTTCACATCATTAGAGCTTTCAGAGTTTCTGAGCCTCTGAGTTCACATCATTAGAGCTTTCAGAGTTTCTGAGCCTCAGAGTTCACATCATTAGAGCTTTCAGAGTTTCTGAGCCTCAGAGTTCACATCATTAGAGCTTTCAGAGTTTCTGAGCCTCTGAGTTCACATCATTAGAGCTTTCAGTTTTGAGAGTTCACATCATTAGAGCTTTCAGAGTTTCTGAGCCTCTGAGTTCACATCATTAGAGCTTTCAGAGTTTCTGAGCCTCAGAGTTCACATCATTAGAGCTTTCAGAGTTTCTGAGCCTCTGAGTTCACATCATTAGAGCTTTCAGAGTTTCTGAGCCTCTGAGTTCACATCATTAGAGCTTTCAGAGTTTCTGAGCCTCTGAGTTCACATCATTAGAGCTTTCAGAGTTTCTGAGCCTCAGAGTTCACATCATTAGAGCTTTCAGAGTTTCTGAGCCTCTAGAGTTCACATCATTAGAGCTTTCAGAGTTTCTGAGCCTCAGAGTTCACATCATTAGAGCTTTCAGAGTTTCTGAGCCTCTGAGTTCACATCATTAGAGCTTTCAGAGTTTCTGAGCCTCTGAGTTCACATCATTAGAGCTTTCAGAGTTTCTGAGCCTCTGAGTTCACATCATTAGAGCTTTCAGAGTTTTGAGCCTCTGAGTCACATCCTCAGAGTTCTGACCTCAGAGTTCACATCATTAGAGCTTTCAGAGTTTCTGAGCCTCTGATTCACATCATAGAGCTTTCTGAGCCCGAGTTCACATCATTAGAGCTTTCAGAGTTTCTGAGCCTCAGAGTTCACATCATTAGAGCTTTCAGAGTTTCTGAGCCTCTGAGTTCACATCAGCTTCGAGAGCTTTCAGAGTTCTGAGCCTCTGAGTTCACATCATTAGAGCTTTCAGAGTTTCTGAGCCTCTGAGTTCACATCATTAGAGCTTTCAGAGTTTTGAGCCTCGAGTTCACATCATTAGAGCCTCAGAGTTCACTATCATTAGAGCTTTCAGAGTTACTGAGCCTCAGAGTTCACATCATTAGAGCTTTCAGAGTTACTGAGCCTCTGAGTTCACATCATTAGAGCTTTCAGAGTTTCTGAGCCTCAGAGTTCACATCATTAGAGCTTTCAGAGTTACTGAGCCTCAGAGTTCACATCATTAGAGCTTTCAGAGTTACTGAGCCTCTGAGTTCACATCATTAGAGCTTTCAGAGTTTCTGAGCCTCTGAGTTCACATCATTAGAGCTTTCAGAGTTTCTGAGCCTCTGAGTTCGTTTCCAATTTCACACGTCTCATATTTCTCCATCTCAGTAAAAGCAAAACTACACTTTTATGACAAACGCCTTAATCCACTAAACACATGTTTCCTGCTTAAATAAGGATGCATTATCACAGCAACGCCACAAGTGCCCGCGCCAACCTCACCAACCACGCCAACCTCACCAACCACGCCCACCACGCTAACCATGCCAACCACGCCAACCTCACCAACCACGCTAACCACTCCAACCATGCCAACCATGCCAACCACGCCAACCACGCCCACCACGCCAACCATGCCAACCACGCCAACCACGCCAACCACGCTAACCACTCCAACCATGCCAACCATGCCAACCACGCCAACCACGCCCACCACGCCAACCATGCCAACCACGCCAACCACGCCAACCACGCTAACCACGCCAACCACGCCAACCATGCCAACCATGCCAACCACGCCAACCACGCCAACCATGCCAACCACGCCCACCACGCCAACCATGCCAACCACGCCAACCACGCCAACCATGCCAACCACGCTAACCACGCCAACCACGCCAACCATGCTAACCACGCTAACCACGCCAACCACGCCAACCATGCTAACCACGCTAACCACACCAACCACGCTAACAACACTGACCACGCTAACCACATCAACCACTCCAACCACACCAACCAACGCCAACCATGCCCAACACGCTGAGCTGACCACGCCAAACACCCTGACCACGCCAACCATGCCCAACACGCTGAGCTGACCACGCCAAACACGCTGACCACGCCAACCACGCTGACCACGCCAACCACGCCAACCACGCTAACCACGCCAACCACGCCAACCATGCTAACCACGCTAACCACGCCAACCACGCCAACCATGCTAACCACGCTAACCACGCCAACCACGCCAACCATGCTAACCACGCTAACCACACCAACCACGCTAACAACACTGACCACGCTAACCACATCAACCACTCCAACCACACCAACCAGCGCCAACCAGGCCCAACACGCTGAGCTGACCACGCCAAACACGCTGACCACGCCAACCACGCTGACCACGCCAACCACGCTGACCACGCCAACCACGCCAACCATGCCCAACACGCTGAGCTCACCACGCCAAACACACTGACCACGCCAAACACGCTGACCACGCCAACCACGCTAACCATGCCAACCATGCCAACCACGCTAACCACGCCAACCACGCCAACCATGCTAACCACGCTAACCACGCCAACCACGCCAACCATGCTAACCACGCTAACCACGCCAACCACGCTAACAACACTGACCACGCTAACCACATCAACCACTCCAACCACACCAACCAACGCCAACCATGCCCAACACGCTGAGCTGACCACGCCAAACACGCTGACCACGCCAACCAGCCAACACGCGCTGACCACGCCAAACGCTGACCACGCCACCATGCCAACACGCTGAGCTGACCACGCCAAACACGCTGACCACGCCAACCACGCTGACCACGCCAACCATGCCCAACACGCTGAGCTGACCACGCCAAACACGCTGACCACGCCAACCACGCTGACCACGCCAACCATGCCCAAACACGCTGAGCTGACCACGCCAACCATGCAACCACGCCCACCACGCCAACCATGCCAACCACGCCAACCATGCCAACCACGCTAACCACGCCAACCATGCTAACCACGCTAACCACGCCAACCACGCCAACCATGCTAACCACGCTAACCACACCAACCACGCTAACAACACTGACCACGCTAACCACATCAACCACTCCAACCACACCAACCAACGCCAACCATGCCCAACACGCTGAGCTGACCACGCCAAACACGCGCTGACCACGCCAACCACGCTGACCACGCCAACCACGCCAACCATGCCAACCACGCTAACCACGCCAACCACGCCAACCATGCTAACCACGCTAACCACGCCAACCACGCCAACCATGCTAACCACGCTAACCACACCAACCACGCCTCTGAGTTCACATCATTAGAGCTTTCAGAGTTTCTGAGCCTCTGAGTTCACATCATTAGAGCTTTCAGAGTTTCTGAGCCTCAGAGTTCACATCATTAGAGCTTTCAGAGTTACTGAGCCTCTGAGTTCACATCATTAGAGCTTTCAGAGTTACTGAGCCTCAGAGTTCACATCATTAGAGCTTTCAGAGTTACTGGGCCTCTGAGTTCACATCATTAGAGCTTTCAGAGTTTCTGAGCCTCTGAGTTCACATCATTAGAGCTTTCAGAGTTTCTGAGCCTCTGAGTTCACATCATTAGAGCTTTCAGAGTTTCTGAGCCTCAGAGTTCACATCATTAGAGCTTTCAGAGTTTCTGAGCCTCTGAGTTCACATCATTAGAGCTTTCAGAGTTTCTGAGCCTCAGAGTTCACATCATTAGAGCTTTCAGAGTTTCTGAGCCTCTGAGTTCACATCATTAGAGCTTTCAGAGTTTCTGAGCCTCTGAGTTCACATCATTAGAGCTTTCAGAGTTTCTGAGCCTCAGAGTTCACATCATTAGAGCTTTCAGAGTTACTGAGCCTCAGAGTTCACATCATTAGAGCTTTCAGAGTTACTGAGCCTCTGAGTTCACATCATTAGAGCTTTCAGAGTTTCTGAGCCTCTGAGTTCACATCATTAGAGCTTTCAGAGTTTCTGAGCCTCTGAGTTCGTTTCCAATTTCACACGTCTCATATTTCTCCATCTCAGTAAAAGCAAAACTACACTTTTATGACAAACGCCTTAATCCACTAAACACATGTTTCCTGCTTAAATAAGGATGCATTATCACAGCAACGCCACAAGTGCCCGCGCCAACCTCACCAACCACGCCCACCACGCTAACCATGCCAACCACGCCCACCACGCCAACCTCACCAACCACGCCCACCTCACCAACCACGCCCACCACGCCCACCTCACCAACCACGCCCACCACGCTAACCATGCCAACCACGCCAACCTCACCAACCACGCCCACCACGCTAACCATGCCAACCACGCCAACCTCACCAACCACGCTAACCACTCCAACCATGCCAACCATGCCAACCACGCCAACCACGCCCACCACGCCAACCATGCCAACCACGCCAACCACGCCAACCACGCTAACCACGCCAACCACGCCAACCATGCCAACCATGCCAACCACGGCAACCACGCCAACCATGCCAACCACGCCCACCACGCCAACCATGCCAACCACGCCAACCACGCCAACCATGCCAACCACGCTAACCACGCCAACCACGCCAACCATGCTAACCACGCTAACCACGCCAACCACGCCAACCATGCTAACCACGCTAACCACACCAACCACGCTAACAACACTGACCACGCTAACCACATCAACCACTCCAACACACACCAACCAACGCCAACCATGCCCAACACGCTGAGCTGACCACGCCAAACACGCTGACCACGCCAACCACGCTGACCACGCCAACCACGCCAACCACGCTAACCACGCCAACCACGCCAACCATGCTAACCACGCTAACCACGCCAACCACGCCAACCATGCTAACCACGCTAACCACGCCAACCACGCCAACCATGCTAACCACGCTAACCACACCAACCACGCTAACAACACTGACCACGCTAACCACATCAACCACTCCAACCACACCAACCAGCGCCAACCAGGCCCAACACGCTGAGCTGACCACGCCAACCACGCTGACCACGCCAACCACGCCAACCATGCCCAACACGCTGAGCTCACCACGCCAAACACACTGACCACGCCAAACACGCTGACCACGCCAACCACGCTAACCATGCCAACCATGCCAACCACGCTAACCACGCCAACCACGCCAACCATGCTAACCACGCTAACCACGCCAACCACGCTAACCACGCCAACCACGCTAACAACACTGACCACGCTAACCACATCAACCACTCCAACCACACCAACCAACGCCAACCATGCCCAACACGCTGAGCTGACCACGCCAAACACGCTGACCACGCCAACCACGCCAACCACGCTAACCACGCCAACCACGCCAACCATGCTAACCACGCTAACCACGCCAACCACGCCAACCATGCTAACCACGCTAACCACACCAACCACGCTAACAACACTGACCACGCTAACCACATCAACCACTCCAACCACACCAACCAACGCCAACCATGCCCAACACGCTGAGCTGACCACGCCAAACACGCTGACCACGCCAACCATGCCCAACACGCTGAGCTGACCACGCCAAACACGCTGACCACGCCAACCACGCTGACCACGCCAACCACGCCAACCACGCTAACCACGCCAACCACGCCAAACACGCTGACCACGCCAACCATGCCCAACACGCTGAGCTGACCACGCCAAACACGCTGACCACGCCAACCACGCCAACCACGCTGACCACGCCAACCACGCTAACCACGCCAACCACGCTGACCACGCCAAACACGCTGACCACGCCAACCATGCCCAACACGCTGAGCTGACCACGCCAAACACGCTGACCACGCCAACCACGCCAACCACGCTGACCACGCCAACCACGCTAACCACGCCAACCACGCCAACCACGCTAACCACGCCAACCACGCTAACCACGCCAACCACGCTAACCACGCTAACCACCACCATGGCCTCATTGTCCTCCTAATCATCTTATTTGTCTATCGTAATGACTTGG
Source organism: Knipowitschia caucasica (assembly GCA_964034765.1). Taxonomy (NCBI): domain Eukaryota; kingdom Metazoa; phylum Chordata; class Actinopteri; order Gobiiformes; family Gobiidae; genus Knipowitschia; species Knipowitschia caucasica. The sequence goes on from OZ035836.1 coordinate 1,847,760, forward strand.
CTCTGTATGCTAGCGCCGCAAAACAGCCAGAAGCTAAAGACACAAAGGACCGAGACCAAGCTAACGTCGGGAGTAACGTGTTTAAAATGTAAAGACTAATGTAAGAATGTAGAGAAAACATGATAACAGCGTGTTTTAACCTGGATATAAATCGTGTTTTGTTTTTATCCTCTCCACATTTTACAGATTCATTATTTAGAGTTTGTTAAAGATGTGGAACGGTAAAGTTTATGTTCAAACCAAAAGTTCAAGCTAGCATCATAAGCTACATTAAGCTAGTATTTATATAGCATGATAAGCTACATTAAGCTAGTATTTATATAGCATCATAAGCTACATTAAGCTAGTATTTATATAGCATCATAAGCTACATTAAGCTAGTATTTATATAGCATCATAAGCTACATTAAGCTAGTGTTTATATAGCATCATAAGCTACATTAAGCTAGTATTTATATAGCATCATAAGCTACATTAAGCTAGTATTTATATAGCATGATAAGCTACATTAAGCTAGTATTTATATAGCATCATAAGCTACATTAAGCTAGTATTTATATAGCATCATAAGCTACATTAAGCTAGTATTTATATAGCATCATAAGCTACATTAAGCTAGTGTTTATATAGCATCATAAGCTACATTAAGCTAGTGTTTATATAGCATCATAAGCTACATTAAGCTAGTGTTTATATAGCATCATAAGCTACATTAAGCTAGTATTTATATAGCATCATAAGCTACATTAAGCTAGTATTTATATAGCATGATAAGCTACATTAAGCTAGTATTTATATAGCATCATAAGCTACATTAAGCTAGTATTTATATAGCATCATAAGCTACATTAAGCTAGTGTTTATATAGCATCATAAGCTACATTAAGCTAGTGTTTATATAGCATCATAAGCTACATTAAGCTAGTGTTTATATAGCATCATAAGCTACATTAAGCTAGTGTTTATATAGCATCATAAGCTACATTAAGCTAGTATTTATATAGCATCATAAGCTACATTAAGCTAGTATTTATATAGCATGATAAGCTACATTAAGCTAGTATTTATATAGCATCATAAGCTACATTAAGCTAGTATTTATATAGCATCATAAGCTACATTAAGCTAGTATTTATATAGCATCATAAGCTACATTAAGCTAGTATTTATATAGTATCATGAGCTACATTAAGCTAGTATTTATATAGCATCATAAGCTACATTAAGCTAGTATTTATATAGCATGATAAGCTACATTAAGCTAGTATTTATATAGCATCATAAGCTACATTAAGCTAGTATTTATATAGCATCATAAGCTACATTAAGCTAGTATTTATATAGCATCATAAGCTACATTAAGCTAGTATTTATATAGCATCATAAACTACATTAAGCTAGTATTTATATAGTATCATAAGCTACATTAAGCTAGTGTTTATATAGCATCATAAGCTACATTAAGCTAGTGTTTATATAGCATCATAAGCTACATTAAGCTAGTGTTTATATAGCATCATAAGCTACATTAAGCTAGTATTTATATAGCATCATAAGCTACATTAAGCTAGTGTTTATATAGCATCATAAGCTACATTAAGCTAGTATTTATATAGCATCATAAGCTACATTAAGCTAGTATTTATATAGCATCATAAGCTACATTAAGCTAGTATTTATATAGCATGATAAGCTACATTAAGCTAGTGTTTATATAGCATCATAAGCTACATTAAGCTAGTGTTTATATAGCATCATAAGCTACATTAAGCTAGTGTTTATATAGCATCATAAGCTACATTAAGCTAGTATTTATATAGTATCATGAGCTACATTAAGCTAGTATTTATATAGCATCATAAGCTACATTAAGCTAGTGTTTATATAGCATCATAAGCTACATTAAGCTAGTGTTTATATAGCATCATAAGCTACATTAAGCTAGTGTTTATATAGCATCATAAGCTACATTAAGCTAGTGTTTATATAGCATCATGAGCTACATTAAGCTAGTGTTTATATAGCATCATAAGCTACATTAAGCTAGTGTTTATATAGCATCATGAGCTACATTAAGCTAGTATTTATATAGCATCATAAGCTACATTAAGCTAGTATTTATATAGTATCATAAGCTACATTAAGCTAGTGTTTATATAGCATCATAAGCTACATTAAGCTAGTATTTATATAGCATCATAAGCTACATTAAGCTAGTGTTTATATAGCATCATAAGCTACATTAAGCTAGTATTTATATAGCATCATAAGCTACATCAAGCTAGTATTTATATAGCATCATAAGCTACATTAAGCTAGTATTTATCAATCAGAATCATTTTTATTGCCACGTAAGTAACAGAAGTCACAGACTTGGAAATTGCTTTGGCTCAGTGCAACAGTCAAAAAGAGATAATAAAAATAAGAATAAAAAACACTTCTAAAGAATAAATTTGAATTTAAAATAGAGTTACAGTTACTATTTACAATATACAAGTGCACATGGTGCACACAATGTAAGGTGACAGCAGTACAGTGAAGTAAAGTGACGTATGATGGGCAGTAAAGTGACTTTATAAAGGGCGGGGGGACAGGTTAAGAAGTGTTCAAGAGTCCAACAGCAGAGGGGAAGAAACTGTTCTTGTGGCGGGAGGTTCTAGTCCTGATGGACCGCAGCCTCCTGCCTGAGGGGAGTGGTTGGAATAGTCCATGTGCAGGTGAGAGGGGAGTGGTTGGAATAGTCCATGTGCAGGTGAGAGGGGAGTGGTTGGAATAGTCCATGTGCAGGTGAGAGGGGAGTGGTTGGAATAGTCCATGTGCAGGTGAGAGGGGAGTGGTTGGAATAGTCCATGTGCAGGTGAGAGGGGAGTGGTTGGAATAGTCCATGTGCAGGTGAGAGGGGAGTGGTTGGAATAGTCCATGTGCAGGTGAGAGGGGAGTGGTTGGAATAGTCCATGTGCAGGTGAGAGGGGAGTGGTTGGAATAGTCCATGTGCAGGTGAGAGGGGAGAGGTTGGAATAGTCCATGTGCAGGTGAGAGGTGAGTGGTTGGAATAGTCCATGTGCAGGTGAGAGGGGAGTGGTTGGAATAGTCCATGTGCAGGTGAGAGGGGAGTGGTTGGAATAGTCCATGTGCAGGTGAGAGGGGAGTGGTTGGAATAGTCCATGTGCAGGTGAGAGGGGAGTGGTTGGAATAGTCCATGTGCAGGTGAGAGGGGAGTGGTTGGAATAGTCCATGTGCAGGTGAGAGGGGAGAGGTTGGAATAGTCCATGTGCAGGTGAGAGGGGAGTGGTTGGAATAGTCCATGTGCAGGTGAGAGGGGTCGGCTGTGATACGACCAGCCCGGCCTCGAGCTCGGGCGACGTACAGGTCCTGCAGCGATGGAAGGCTGCGGCCGATCACTTCCTCTGCAGAGCGCACAATGCGCTGTAGTCTCTGTTTGTCCCTGACTGTGGCTCCAGCGAACCACACGGTGATGGAGGAGGTGATGGAGGAGGTGATGGAGGAGGTGATGAGGAGGTGATGGAGGAGGTGAGGATGGACTCGATGATGGCCGTGTAGAACTGCAGCTTGGCTTTCCTGAGCTGCCGCAGGAAGTACATCCTCTGCTGGGCCTTCTTGATGAGGAGCTGATGGTCGGCTCCCACTTGAGGTCCTGGGTGATGGTGGTGCCCAGGAAACGGAAGGACTCCACAGAGGTGATGGGGGAGTCCATCACGGAGGGTGGGGGCGGGGGACAGTGCTCTTCCTGAAGTCCACAATCATCTCCACTGTCTTCTGGGCGTTCAGCTCCAGGTTGTTACCACTGCACCAGGACACCAGCCGGTCCACCTCCCTCCTGTAGGAGACACCAGGACACCAGCCGGTCCACCTCCCTCCTGTAGGAGACACCAGGACACCAGCCGGTCCACCTCCCTCCTGTAGGAGACACCAGGACACCAGCCGGTCCACCTCCCTCCTGTAGGAGACACCAGGACACCAGCCGGTCCACCTCCCTCTTGTAGGAGACACCAGGACACCAGCCGGTCCACCTCCCTCCTGTAGGAGACACCAGGACACCAGGCGGTCCACCTCCCTCCTGTAGGAGACACCAGGACACCAGCCGGTCCACCTCCCTCCTGTAGGAGACACCAGGACACCAGCCGGTCCACCTCCCTCCTGTAGGAGACACCAGGACACCAGCCGGTCCACCTCCCTCCTGTAGGAGACACCAGGACACCAGCCGGTCCACCTCCCTCCTGTAGGAGACACCAGGACACCAGCCGGTCCACCTCCCTCCTGTAGGAGACACCAGGACACCAGCCGGTCCACCTCCCTCCTGTAGGAGACACCAGCCGGTCCACCTCCCTCCTGTAGGCGGACTCATCGTTGTTGGAGATGAGTCCAATGAGGGTGGTGTCGTCCGCGAACTTGATCAGCTTCACGGAGTCGTGGCTGGAGGTGCAGTGGTTGGTGTACAGGGAGAAGAGCAGGGGAGAAAGAACACAGCCCTGTGGGGCTCCTGTATTTATAATCCGAGAGTCCGAGACATTCTTCCCCAGACGCACTCGCTGCTTCCTGTCCGTCAGGAAGTCAGTGATCCACCTGCAGGTGGAATCGGGCACGTTGAGCTGGGAGTGCTTGTCCTGGAGCAGGGATGGCAGGATTGTGTTGAAGGCAGAGCTGAAGTCCACGAACAGGACCCTGGCGTAGGTCCCCGGGGAGTCCAGGTGCTGTAGGATGTGGTGGAGGGCCAGGTTAATGGCGTCGTCTACAGATCTGTTGGCTCTGTAGGCGAACTGCAGGGGGTCCAGGAGGGGGGAGGTGAGGGACTTGAGATGGGAGAGAACCAGGCGTTCAAATGACTTCATGACGACAGACGTAAGTGCTACAGGTCTGTAGTCATTGAGTCCTGTGATCCTGGGCTTCTTCGGGACGGGGACAATGATGGAGGATTTGAAGCCGGGACATGGCAGGACTGCAGAGAGGTGTTGAAAATGTCCGTGAACACAGGAGTAAGCTCACTGGGGCAGTGTCTCAGAGTGGCCGGAGACACGTGGTCCGGGCCAGGAGCTTTGCGGGGGTGCAGCCTCAGGAAGAGTTGTTTAATCTCTTTAGCGGCTATTGTTAGGCTGGGGGCAGGGCTGATGGGTGGGTCGTTAGAGTAGTGGGGGGTGGGGGAGGGAGAGGTGTCAGGGGCAGCATCAAAGCGACTGAAAAATAAGTTCAGATCGTCAGCTAGCTTGTGGTCGTCAGCACAGGGGGGGGCTTTGGGTTTGTAGTTGGTGATCTCCCGTAGGCCCCTCCAGACAGAAGCAGTATCGTTGTTACCAAACTGCTCCTGTAGTCGTTCTCTGTGCCGGGACTTTGCTGCTTTCAGTTCTTTCCTGAACTGATATTTAGCTGCTTTGTAGCCGCTGCGGTCCCCCTCCCTGAAAGCAGACTCCTTTGCTTTCCTGAGCTGCCGGAGTTTAGCAGTGAACCAGGGTTATATAGCATCATAAGCTACATTAAGCTAGTGTTTATATAGCATCATAAGCTACATTAAGCTAGTATTTATATAGCATCATGAGCTACATTAAGCTAGTGTTTATATAGCATCATGAGCTACATTAAGCTAGTGTTTATCTGCTGTATAACAGAACACAGACTTTACAGGAGCAGCCGATGTAAAAACATTTCTTACGACTCGAGGAGAAAGAACACGTTTCTTTGCAGACAATGTACTTTTCAAGGTTTATTCTGGTGTTTTCTAAACGCTTCGTGTCTCTGTCTTTTATTCTCCATCTGATCTGTTCACAGAGAAATAAAAAGAAGATTCAATAGAAAAAAAACTGTTCAAACATCTTAAAATACGTGACGTTTGTGGAGAGACATGAGTGAGTTTGTTACAGAGGAAAGCTTTGGTCAGAGTTTATTTGTTCAGCACAGATCGTCAGTACAGCTAACCTAGCATAGCATCCACACTAACATCAACAGGATTAATGATAGAAGAGGGTTTTGTGTCAAACTACTTTTTAACATTCCAAAACGTTAAACGACAAAGTAAAAGTCCCAAGATCCTGTTTAAGGGTCAAAATAATGCAGAATATTTATTTGTTATACTTTTATGGAGCACTTAAAGTTTTGGCAGCGTCTGAAGCAACACACACAGAGAGACACACACACACACAGAGAGACACACACACACACACAGAGAGACACACACAGAGAAAGAGAGACACACACACAGAGAGAGACACACACACACAGAGAGACACACACAGAGAAAGAGAGACACACACACACAGACAGAGACACACACACACACACAGACAGACACACACACAGACAGAGACACACACAGAGAGAGAGACACACACACACACACACAGAGAGACACACAAACATACACACATGACTAAATGAATGCAGATCCAGAGCTATCTCCTCTGAGCAGAATCCTGGTGCAGCTGCAGAACCACATTAAGAGGAAAAGTGTAAAATGGACTCTCTCAGACGGAAACTTCTTTATCGCTGAGATTCAGGAGGTTTCTGACTCTGAAGCTATCGAAGGTTCAGGAGGTTTCTGACTCTGAAGCTATCGAAGGTTCAGGAGGTTTCTGACTCTGAAGCTATCGAAGGTTCAGGAGGTTTCTGACTCTGAAGCTATCGAAGGATCAGGAGGTTTCTGACTCTGAAGCTATCGAAGGATCAGGAGGTTTCTGACTCTGTGAAGCTATCGAAGGTTCAGGAAGTTTCTGACTCTGAAGCTATCGAAGGTTCAGGAGGTTTCTGACTCTGAAGCTAGCGAAGGTTCAAGAGGTTTCTGACTCTGAAGCTATCGAAGGATCAGGAGGTTTCTGACTCTGTGAAGCTATCGAAGGTTCAGGAAGTTTCTGACTCTGAAGCTATCGAAGGTTCAGGAGGTTTCTGACTCTGAAGCTAGCGAAGGTTCAAGAGGTTTCTGACTCTGAAGCTATCGAAGGTTCAGGAGGTTTCTGACTCTGAAGCTATCGAAGGTTCAGGAGGTTTCTGACTCTGAAGCTATCGAAGGTTCAGGAGGTTTCTGACTCTGAAGCTATCGAAGGTTCAGGAGGTTTCTGACTCTGAAGCTATCGAAGGATCAGGAGGTTTCTGACTCTGAAGCTATCGAAGGATCAGGAGGTTTCTGACTCTGTGAAGCTATCGAAGGTTCAGGAAGTTTCTGACTCTGAAGCTATCGAAGGTTCAGGAGGTTTCTGACTCTGAAGCTAGCGAAGGTTCAAGAGGTTTCTGACTCTGAAGCTATCGAAGGATCAGGAGGTTTCTGACTCTGTGAAGCTATCGAAGGTTCAGGAAGTTTCTGACTCTGAAGCTATCGAAGGTTCAGGAGGTTTCTGACTCTGAAGCTAGCGAAGGTTCAAGAGGTTTCTGACTCTGAAGCTATCGAAGGTTCAGGAGGTTTCTGACTCTGAAGCTATCGAAGGTTCAGGAGGTTTCTGACTCTGAAGCTATCGAAGGTTCAGGAGGTTTCTGACTCTGAAGCTATCGAAGGTTCAGGAGGTTTCTGACTCTGAAGCTATCGAAGGATCAGGAGGTTTCCGACTCTGTGAAGCTATCGAAGGTTCAGGAGGTTTCTGACTCTGAAGCTATCGAAGGTTCAGGAGGTTTCTGACTCTGAAGCTATCGAAGGTTCAGGAGGTTTCTGACTCTGAAGCTATCGAATGATCAGGAGGTTTCCGACTCTGTGAAGCTATCGAAGGTTCAGGAAGTTTCTGACTCTGAAGCTATCGAAGGTTCAGGAGGTTTCTGACTCTGAAGCTAGCGAAGGTTCAAGAGGTTTCTGACTCTGTGAAGCTATCGAAGGTTCAGGAGGTTTCTGACTCTGAAGCTATCGAAGGTTCAGGAGGTTTCTGACTCTGAAGCTATCGAAGGTTCAGGAGGTTTCTGACTCTGTGAAGCTATCGAAGGTTCAGGAGGTTTCTGACTCTGAAGCTATCGAAGGTTCAGGAGGTTTCTGACTCTGAAGCTATCGAAGGTTCAGGAGGTTTCTGACTCTGAAGCTATCGAAGGATCAGGAGGTTTCTGACTCTGTGAAGCTATCGAAGGTTCAGGAGGTTTCTGACTCTGAAGCTATCGAAGGTTCAGGAGGTTTCTGACTCTGAAGCTAGCGAAGGTTCAAGAGGTTTCTGACTCTGAAGCTATCGAAGGTTCAGGAGGTTTCTGACTCTGTGAAGCTATCGAAGGTTCAGGAGGTTTCTGACTCTGAAGCTATCGAAGGTTCAGGAGGTTTCTGACTCTGAAGCTATCGAAGGTTCAGGAGGTTTCTGACTCTGAAGCTATCGAAGGATCAGGAGGTTTCTGACTCTGTGAAGCTATCGAAGGTTCAGGAGGTTTCTGACTCTGAAGCTATCGAAGGTTCAGGAGGTTTCTGACTCTGAAGCTAGCGAAGGTTCAAGAGGTTTCTGACTCTGAAGCTATCGAAGGTTCAGGAGGTTTCTGACTCTGTGAAGCTATCGAAGGTTCAGGAGGTTTCTGACTCTGAAGCTATCGAAGGTTCAGGAGGTTTCTGACTCTGTGAAGCTATCGAAGGTTCAGGAGGTTTCTGACTCTGAAGCTATCGAAGGTTCAGGAGGTTTCTGACTCTGAAGCTATCGAAGGTTCAGGAGGTTTCTGACTCTGTGAAGCTATCGAAGGTTCAGGAGGTTTCTGACTCTGAAGCTATCGAAGGTTGAGGAGGTTTCTGACTCTGAAGCTATCGAAGGTTCAGGAGGTTTCTGACTCTGAAGCTATCGAAGGTTCAGGAGGTTTCTGACTCTGAAGCTATTGATGAGGTTCAGGAGGTTTCTGACTCTGAAGCTATCGAAGGTTCAGGAGGTTTCTGACTCTGTGAAGCTATCGAAGGTTCAGGAGGTTTCTGACTCTGAAGCTATCGAAGGTTCAGGAGGTTTCTGACTCTGAAGCTAGCGAAGGTTCAAGAGGTTTCTGACTCTGTGAAGCTATCGAAGGTTCAGGAGGTTTCTGACTCTGTGAAGCTATCGAAGGTTCAGGAGGTTTCTGACTCTGAAGCTATCGAAGGTTCAGGAGGTTTCTGACTCTGAAGCTATCGAAGGATCAGGAGGTTTCTGACTCTGTGAAGCTATCGAAGGTTCAGGAGGTTTCTGACTCTGAAGCTATTGATGAGGTTCAGGAGGTTTCTGACTCTGTGAAGCTATCGAAGGTTCAGGAGGTTTCTGACTCTGAAGCTATCGAAGGTTCAGGAGGTTTCTGACTCTGAAGCTATCGAAGGATCAGGAGGTTTCTGACTCTGTGAAGCTATCGAAGGTTCAGGAGGTTTCTGACTCTGAAGCTATCGAAGGTTCAGGAGGTTTCTGACTCTGTGAAGCTATCGAAGGTTCAGGAGGTTTCTGACTCTGAAGCTATCGAAGGTTCAGGAGGTTTCTGACTCTGAAGCTAGCGAAGGTTCAAGAGGTTTCTGACTCTGTGAAGCTATCGATGATGAGACACAAACTAACAACTTCCAACTTCCATCCAGTGAGAAGGAAGTATGAGATTCATCTGTGAGTTCAGTCTTAACCTGAGGATTTGATGAAATGGGCGGAGTCTGCTCTGCTCCTGCTCAGTTCGATAGAAAACCTGCAGCCACAGTGGCCCTTTCTGGACCGGTTTGGACTCCTCTGCTGTAGGGTCTAAAGAAGTTGGACGCAGATGGTTTTGGTTCAAGTCCCCATCAGACTGGAATAAACCCACATCCATTCTGTCTTTGGTTTTTTTTAAGTCTGAATTATTTCGGTTCCTTAAAATAAATGTTTTTGACAGGAGCTAATGCTAATCTGCAGCCAAAACAGTTACACAATATTTCATTTGGTTTAATAACTTTAAAAGTTTTGGCTTATATTATGGAACAAAGTCTGCAGCTGACATTAAACATATTGTTTCTGGAGATTAAATAAAGAGAATAGCGGCTAATGATGAGTAGGTTTGACAGCGATTGGGGAAATGAATAATAATGACCAGCTAACAAGGCTAACAGTAGGCTAACAATGCTAACTGTAAGCAAACAAGGCTAACAGTAAGCTAACAAGGCTAACATTAAGCTAACAAAGCTAACAGTAGGCTAACAAGGCTAACAGTAAGCTAACAATTCTAACAGTAAGCAAACAAGTCTAACATTAAGCTAACAAAGCTAACAGTAAGCTAACAAGGCTAACATTAAGCTAACAATGCTAACAGTAGGTTAACAATGCTAACTGTAAGCAAACAATTCTAACAGTAGGCTAACAATGCTAACAGTAGGCTATCAATGCTAACAGTAGGCTAACAATGCTAACAGCCGCTAGCTCATCCCACTGCACAGATCCAGTCTCGACCGTAACAGACGACAATGACACTAATTTGACAGTTCTTTTTCATTTCAATTGTGACTTAAGCTTCGAGAGATTATCTTTTGACCAACACTAATCCAATTTTCAACCGTTCAATCATTCCCAGAGAAAACCGGCGTCCTTCGCACACATTTACTCAACAGTCACGGACCAGACTTTAACCAAAGACGCCCGAACGCCGCGGCCAAAGAAGTGACAGGCAAAGCTTTTAGTCCATTGTCACGGCGTCAAACTCCCTGTCAGCGAGGCGCTCTGTGAAACTGCCCGATCAGAAAGACCTCCGCAAAAAACCCAGAGATGAGGACCCAACGCGAGAAAGACGTGACATATTCAATTTCACTCAAACAAACACAACACGGCAATTATCCCCAAGACACAAGAAATACAGAAGACGGGTAAAAGCACTGGAAGCTAGCAGCACAGACAGGTTTGTGGAAGCTAGCAGCACAGACAGGTTTGTGGAAGCTAGCAGCACAGACAGGTTTGTGGAAGCTAGCAACACAAAGCTAGCAACACAGACAGGTTTGTGGAAGCTAGCAACACAAAGCTAGCAACACAGACAGGTTTGTGGAAGCTAGCAACACAGACAGGTTTGTGGAAGCTAGCAACACAAAGCTAGCAACACAGACAGGTTTGTGGAAGCTAGCAACACAAAGCTAGCAACACAGACAGGTTTGTGGAAGCTAGCAACACAAAGCTAGCAGCACAGACAGGTTTGTGGAAGCTAGCAACACAGACAGGTTTGTGGAAGCTAGCACACAAAGCTAGCAACAGACAGGTTTGTGGAAGCTAGCAACACAGACAGGTTTGTGGAAGCTAGCAACACAAAGCTAGCAACACAGACAGGTTTGTGGAAGCTAGCAAGCTAGCACACAGACAGGTTTGTGGAAGCTAGCAACACAAAGCTAGCAACACAGACAGGTTTGTGGAAGCTAGCAACACAAAGCTAGCAACACAGACAGGTTTGTGGAAGCTAGCAACACAGACAGGTTTGTGGAAGCTAGCAACACAGACAGGTTTGTGGAAGCTAGCAACACAGACAGGTTTGTGGAAGCTAGCAGCACAAAGCTAGCAACACAGACAGGTTTGTGGAAGCTAGCACACACAAAGCTAGCAGCACAGACAGGTTTGTGGAAGCTAGCAACACAAAGCTACAGACAGGTTTGTGGAAGCTAGCACACACAAGCTAGCAACACAGACAGGTTTGTGGAAGCTAGCAACACAAAGCTAGCAACACAGACAGGTTTGTGGAAGCTAGCAACACAAAGCTAGCAACACAGACAGTTTGTGAAGCTAGCAACACAGACAGGTTTGTGGAAGCTAGCAGCACAGACAGGTTTGTGGAAGCTAGCACACAAAGCACAGTCTAGCACACAGACAGCTAGCAACAGAGAGTAGCAACACAAAGCTAGCAACACAGACAGGTTTGTGGAAGCTAGCACACAGCAGTTTGTGAGCTAGCACGGTGACACACAGACAGGTTTGTGGAAGCTAGCAGAACACACAGCAACACAGACAGGTTTGTGGAAGCTAGCAAGCACAGGTTTGTGGAAGCTAGCACACACAGCAACACAGACAGGTTTGTGGAAGCTAGCAACACAGACAGGTTTGTGGAAGCTAGCAACACAGACAGGTTTGTGGAAGCTAGCAACACAAAGCTAGCAACACAGACAGGTTTGTGGAAGCTAGCAGCACAGCAGGTTTGTGGAAGCTAGCAACACAAAGCTAGCAGCACAGACAGGTTTGTGGAAGCTAGCAGCACAAAGCTAGCAACACAGACAGGTTTGTGGAAGCTAGCAGCACAAAGCTAGCAGCACAGACAGGTTTGTGGAAGCTAGCAGCACAGACAGGTTTGTGGAAGCTAGCAACACAGACAGGTTTGTGGAAGCTAGCAGCACAAAGCTAGCAACACAGACAGGTTTGTGGAAGCTAGCAGCACAAAGCTAGCAACACAGACAGGTTTGTGGAAGCTAGCAGCACAGACAGGTTTGTGGAAGCTAGCAACACAGACAGGTTTGTGGAAGCTAGCAGCACAAAGCTAGCAACACAGACAGGTTTGTGGAAGCTAGCAGCACAAAGCTAGCAGCACAGACAGGTTTGTGGAAGCTAGCAACACAAAGCTAGCAGCACAGACAGGTTTGTGGAAGCTAGCAACACAAAGCTAGCAACACAGACAGGTTTGTGGAAGCTAGCAACACAAAGCTAGCAACACAGACAGGTTTGTGGAAGCTAGCAACACAAAGCTAGCAACACAGACAGGTTTGTGGAAGCTAGCAGCACAGACAGGTTTGTGGAAGCTAGCAGCACAGACAGGTTTGTGGAAGCTAGCAACACAAAGCTAGCAACACAGACAGGTTTGTGGAAGCTAGCAACACAGACAGGTTTGTGGAAGCTAGCAACACAGACAGGTTTGTGTGGAAGCTAGCAACACAGACAGGTTTGTGGAAGCTAGCAACACAGACAGGTTTGTGGAAGCTAGCACAAGCTTGTGAGCAGCACACAGCACACAGACAGGTTTGTGGAAGCTAGCAACACAGACAGGTTTGTGGAAGCTAGCAACACAGACAGGTTTTGTGGAAGCTAGCAACACAAAGCTAGCAACACAGACAGGTTTGTGGAAGCTAGCAGCACAGACAGGTTTGTGGAAGCTAGCAACACAAAGCTAGCAGCACAGACAGGTTTGTGGAAGCTAGCAGCACAAAGCTAGCAACACAGACAGGTTTGTGGAAGCTAGCAGCACAAAGCTAGCAGCACAGACAGGTTTGTGGAAGCTAGCAGCACAGACAGGTTTGTGGAAGCTAGCAACACAGACAGGTTTGTGGAAGCTAGCAGCACAAAGCTAGCAACACAGACAGGTTTGTGGAAGCTAGCAGCACAAAGCTAGCAACACAGACAGGTTTGTGGAAGCTAGCAGCACAGACAGGTTTGTGGAAGCTAGCAACACAGACAGGTTTGTGGAAGCTAGCAACACAGACAGGTTTGTGGAAGCTAGCAACACAGACAGGTTTGTGGAAGCTAGCAGCACAGACAGGTTTGTGGAAGCTAGCAGCACAGACAGGTTTGTGGAAGCTAGCAGCACAGACAGGTTTGTGGAAGCTAGCAACACAGACAGGTTTGTGGAAGCTAGCAGCACAAAGCTAGCAGCACAGACAGGTTTGTGGAAGCTAGCAGCACAAAGCTAGCAACACAGACAGGTTTGTGGAAGCTAGCAGCACAAAGCTAGCAACACAGACAGGTTTGTGGAAGCTAGCAGCACAGACAGGTTTGTGGAAGCTAGCAACACAGACAGGTTTGTGGAAGCTAGCAACACAAAGCTAGCAACACAGACAGGTTTGTGGAAGCTAGCAGCACAAAGCTAGCAGCACAGACAGGTTTGTGGAAGCTAGCAACACAAAGCTAGCAGCACAGACAGGTTTGTGGAAGCTAGCAACACAGACAGGTTTGTGGAAGCTAGCAACACAGACAGGTTTGTGGAAGCTAGCACACAGACAGGTTGTGGAAGCTAGCAGCACAGACAGGTTTGTGGAAGCTAGCAGCACAGACAGGTTTGTGGAAGCTAGCAACACAGACAGGTTTGTGGAAGCTAGCAAACACACAGTTTGTGGAAGCTAGCAACACAGCAGCAACACAGACAGGTTTGTGGAAGCTAGCAGCACAAAGCTAGCAGCACAGACAGGTTTGTGGAAGCTAGCAGCACAAAGCTAGCAACACAGACAGGTTTGTGGAAGCTAGCAACACAAAGCTAGCAACACAGACAGGTTTGTGGAAGCTAGCAACACAAAGCTAGCAACACAGACAGGTTTGTGGAAGCTAGCAACACAGACAGGTTTGTGGAAGCTAGCAACACAAAGCTAGCAACACAGACAGGTTTGTGGAAGCTAGCAACACAAAGCTAGCAACACAGACAGGTTTGTGGAAGCTAGCAGCACAGACAGGTTTGTGGAAGCTAGCAGCACAAAGCTAGCAGCACAGACAGGTTTGTGGAAGCTAGCAGCACAGACAGGTTTGTGGAAGCTAGCAGCACAGACAGGTTTGTGGAAGCTAGCAACACAAAGCTAGCAACACAGACAGGTTTGTGGAAGCTAGCAACACAAAGCTAGCAGCACAGACAGGTTTGTGGAAGCTAGCAGCACAAAGCTAGCAGCACAGACAGGTTTGTGGAAGCTAGCAGCACAGACAGGTTTGTGGAAGCTAGCAGCACAGACAGGTTTGTGGAAGCTAGCAGCACAGACAGGTTTGTGGAAGCTAGCAGCACAAAGCTAGCAGCACAGACAGGTTTGTGGAAGCTAGCAACACAGACAGGTTTGTGGAAGCTAGCAGCACAGACAGGTTTGTGGAAGCTAGCAGCACAAAGCTAGCAGCACAGACAGGTTTGTGGAAGCTAGCAACACAGACAGGTTTGTGGAAGCTAGCACACAAAGCTAGCAGCACACAAAGCTAGCACACAGACAGGTTTGTGGAAGCTAGCAGCACAGACAGGTTTGTGGAAGCTAGCAACACAAAGCTAGCAGCACAGACAGGTTTGTGGAAGCTAGCAGCACAGACAGGTTTGTGGAAGCTAGCAACACAGACAGGTTTGTGGAAGCTAGCAACACAGACAGGTTTGTGGAAGCTAGCAGCACAGACAGGTTTGTGGAAGCTAGCAGCACAGACAGGTTTGTGGAAGCTAGCAGCACAGACAGGTTTGTGGAAGCTAGCAGCACAGACAGGTTTGTGGAAGCTAGCAACACAGACAGGTTTGTGGAAGCTAGCAGCACAAAGCTAGCAGCACAGACAGGTTTGTGGAAGCTAGCAGCACAGACAGGTTTGTGGAAGCTAGCAGCACAAAGCTAGCAGCACAGACAGGTTTGTGGAAGCTAGCAGCACAGACAGGTTTGTGGAAGCTAGCAGCACAGACAGGTTTGTGGAAGCTAGCAGCACAAAGCTAGCAACACAGACAGGTTTGTGGAAGCTAGCAACACAGACAGGTTTGTGGAAGCTAGCAGCACAGACAGGTTTGTGGAAGCTAGCAGCACAGACAGGTTTGTGGAAGCTAGCAACACAAAGCTAGCAGCACAGACAGGTTTGTGGAAGCTAGCAACACAGACAGGTTTGTGGAAGCTAGCAGCACAGACAGGTTTGTGGAAGCTAGCAACACAAAGCTAGCAACACAGACAGGTTTGTGGAAGCTAGCAGCACAAAGCTAGCAACACAGACAGGTTTGTGGAAGCTAGCAGCACAGACAGGTTTGTGGAAGCTAGCAACACAAAGCTAGCAACACAGACAGAGCTAAAGAAACACATTAAACAATACATTTAAAAACATTGAAAATACATATCAATTTTCATAAGCAGGGCAGGGCCTGGTTAGTGCTGTGATGGGAGACCTCTGGGAACAGCAGGAGCCACAGTGGGGCGGCTGCGGCTGTAAAGTGCCAAACTGTGGCTGTGTCCTTAGGCAAGACACTTCCCCCACATTAGAATGAGTCTGGTGTGTGGTGGGAGGGGCTTCTGTCAGTGTGCCCCAGGGCAGCTGTGGCTACAGTAGTTTATCACCGTGTTCAGAGAGAGAATGATGTGAAGAGACTTTGAGCGTCTGAAAAACATTGTATAAAACCAATGCATCATAATTCAACTTGACTTTCCCCCAAACTCAGATATATATATTTTGTGAAGCGTCCAGAGAAACCTAAACATGATGCTAACATATATTCTCGTCGCGGCGGTAGCACTAGCATCTCAGGTGTGACAGAATATAGAATTACTGCGATAAACAACTATCTCTGTGGTCTTCAAACGCAGCGGGAGAGAGTGACCGAGCCGGAGATACTGCAGGAACTCAGGGCCTGGGGGGGACAGATTTCAGCGTGACACACTACACCACACATTTCTCCACAGCACCGCGAGCCAACGGTTTGTGCCGAGGCCAGAGCTTCTGCGCCGCCGGGATCTCTGCCACGATTCTGTGTAGGGACTAGAACGAGCAGGAGGTTAGAGCTGCGTGAAGGACTAGAACGAGCAGGAGGTTAGAGCTGCGTGAGGGACTAGAACGAGCAGGAGGTTAGAGCGGCGTGAGGGACTAGAACGAGCAGGAGGTTAGAGCTGCGTGAGGGACTAGAACGAGCAGGAGGTTAGAGCTGCGTGAGGGACTAGAACGAGCAGGAGGTTAGAGCTGCGTGAGGGACTAGAACGAGCAGGAGGTTAGAGCTGCGTGAGGGACTAGAACGAGCAGGAGGTTAGAGCTGCGTGAGGGACTAGAACGAGCAGGAGGTTAGAGCGGCGTGAGGGACTAGAACGAGCAGGAGGTTAGAGCTGCGTGAGGGACTAGAACGAGCAGGAGGTTAGAGCTGCGTGAGGGACTAGAACGAGCAGGAGGTTAGAGCTGCGTGAGGGACTAGAACGAGCAGGAGGTTAGAGCGCGTGAGGGACTAGAACGAGCAGGAGGTTAGAGCTGCGTGAGGGACTAGAACGAGCAGGAGGTTAGAGCTGCGTGAGGGACTAGAACGAGCAGGAGGTTAGAGCTGCGTGAGGGACTAGAACGAGCAGGTTAGAGCGCGTGAGGGACTAGAACGAGCAGGAGGTTAGAGCTGCGTGAGGGACTAGAACGAGCAGGAGGTTAGAGCTGCGTGAGGGACTAGAACGAGCAGGAGGTTAGAGCGGCGTGAGGGACTAGAACGAGCAGGAGGTTAGAGCTGCGTGAGGGACTAGAACGAGCAGGAGGTTAGAGCGGCGTGAGGGACTAGAACGAGCAGGAGGTTAGAGCTGCGTGAGGGACTAGAACGAGCAGGAGGTTAGAGCTGCGTGAGGGACTAGAACGAGCAGGAGGTTAGAGCTGCGTGAGGGACTAGAACGAGCAGGAGGTTAGAGCTGCGTGAGGGACTAGAACGAGCAGGAGGTTAGAGCTGCGTGAGGGACTAGAACGAGCAGGAGGTTAGAGCTGCGTGAGGGACTAGAACGAGCAGGAGGTTAGAGCTGCGTGAGGGACTAGAACGAGCAGGAGGTTAGAGCTGCGTGAGGGACTAGAACGAGCAGGAGGTTAGAGCTGCGTGAGGGACTAGAACGAGCAGGAGGTTAGAGCTGCGTGAGGGACTAGAACGAGCAGGAGGTTAGAGCTGCGTGAGGGACTAGAACGAGCAGGAGGTTAGAGCTGCGTGAGGGACTAGAACGAGCAGGAGGTTAGAGCTGCGTGAGGGACTAGAACGAGCAGGAGGTTAGAGCTGCGTGAGGGACTAGAACGAGCAGGAGGTTAGAGCTGCGTGAGGGACTAGAACGAGCAGGAGGTTAGAGCTGCGTGAGGGACTAGAACGAGCAGGAGGTTAGAGCGGCGTGAGGGACTAGAACGAGCAGGAGGTTAGAGCTGCGTGAGGGACTAGAACGAGCAGGAGGTTAGAGCTGCGTGAGGGACTAGAACGAGCAGGAGGTTAGAGCTGCGTGAGGGACTAGAACGAGCAGGAGGTTAGAGCTGCGTGAGGGACTAGAACGAGCAGGAGGTTAGAGCTGCGTGAGGGACTAGAACGAGCAGGAGGTTAGAGCTGCGTGAGGGACTAGAACGAGCAGGAGGTTAGAGCTGCGTGAGGGACTAGAACGAGCAGGAGGTTAGAGCTGCGTGAGGGACTAGAACGAGCAGGAGGTTAGAGCTGCGTGAGGGACTAGAACGAGCAGGAGGTTAGAGCTGCGTGAGGGACTAGAACGAGCAGGAGGTTAGAGCTGCGTGAGGGACTAGAACGAGCAGGAGGTTAGAGCTGCGTGAGGGACTAGAACGAGCAGGAGGTTAGAGCTGCGTGAGGGACTAGAACGAGCAGGAGGTTAGAGCTGCGTGAGGGACTAGAACGAGCAGGAGGTTAGAGCTGCGTGAGGGACTAGAACGAGCAGGAGGTTAGAGCTGCGTGAGGGACTAGAACGAGCAGGAGGTTAGAGCTGCGTGAGGGACTAGAACGAGCAGGAGGTTAGAGCTGCGTGAGGGACTAGAACGAGCAGGAGGTTAGAGCTGCGTGAGGGACTAGAACGAGCAGGAGGTTAGAGCTGCGTGAGGGACTAGAACGAGCAGGAGGTTAGAGCTGCGTGAGGGACTAGAACGAGCAGGAGGTTAGAGCTGCGTGAGGGACTAGAACGAGCAGGAGGTTAGAGCTGCGTGAGGGACTAGAACGAGCAGGAGGTTAGAGCTGCGTGAGGGACTAGAACGAGCAGGAGGTTAGAGCTGCGTGAGGGACTAGAACGAGCAGGAGGTTAGAGCTGCGTGAGGGACTAGAACGAGCAGGAGGTTAGAGCTGCGTGAGGGACTAGAACGAGCAGGAGGTTAGAGCTGCGTGAGGGACTAGAACGAGCAGGAGGTTAGAGCTGCGTGAGGGACTAGAACGAGCAGGAGGTTAGAGCTGCGTGAGGGACTAGAACGAGCAGGAGGTTAGAGCTGCGTGAGGGACTAGAACGAGCAGGAGGTTAGAGCTGCGTGAGGGACTAGAACGAGCAGGAGGTTAGAGCTGCGTGAGGGACTAGAACGAGCAGGAGGTTAGAGCTGCGTGAGGGACTAGAACGAGCAGGAGGTTAGAGCTGCGTGAGGGACTAGAACGAGCAGGAGGTTAGAGCTGCGTGAGGGACTAGAACGAGCAGGAGGTTAGAGCTGCGTGAGGGACTAGAACGAGCAGGAGGTTAGAGCTGCGTGAGGGACTAGAACGAGCAGGAGGTTAGAGCGCGTGAGGGACTAGAACGAGCAGGAGGTTAGAGCTGCGTGAGGGACTAGAACGAGCAGGAGGTTAGAGCTGCGTGAGGGACTAGAACGAGCAGGAGGTTAGAGCTGCGTGAGGGACTAGAACGAGCAGGAGGTTAGAGCTGCGTGAGGGACTAGAACGAGCAGGAGGTTAGAGCTGCGTGAGGGACTAGAACGAGCAGGAGGTTAGAGCTGCGTGAGGGACTAGAACGAGCAGGAGGTTAGAGCTGCGTGAGGGACTAGAACGAGCAGGAGGTTAGAGCTGCGTGAGGGACTAGAACGAGCAGGAGGTTAGAGCTGCGTGAGGGACTAGAACGAGCAGGAGGTTAGAGCGCGTGAGGGACTAGAACGAGCAGGAGGTTAGAGCTGCGTGAGGGACTAGAACGAGCAGGAGGTTAGAGCTGCGTGAGGGACTAGAACGAGCAGGAGGTTAGAGCTGCGTGAGGGACTAGAACGAGCAGGAGGTTAGAGCTGCGTGAGGGACTAGAACGAGCAGGAGGTTAGAGCTGCGTGAGGGACTAGAACGAGCAGGAGGTTAGAGCTGCGTGAGGGACTAGAACGAGCAGGAGGTTAGAGCTGCGTGAGGGACTAGAACGAGCAGGAGGTTAGAGCTGCGTGAGGGACTAGAACGAGCAGGAGGTTAGAGCTGCGTGAGGGACTAGAACGAGCAGGAGGTTAGAGCGCGTGAGGGACTAGAACGAGCAGGAGGTTAGAGCTGCGTGAGGGACTAGAACGAGCAGGAGTTTAGAGCTGCGTGAGGGACTAGAACGAGCAGGAGGTTAGAGCTGCGTGAGGGACTAGAACGAGCAGGAGGTTAGAGCTGCGTGAGGGACTAAAACGAGCAGGAGGTTAGAGCGGCGTGAGGGACTAGAACGAGCAGGAGGTTAGAGCTGCGTGAGGGCTAGAACGAGCAGGAGGTTAGAGCTGCGTGAGGGACTAGAACGAGTAGGAGGTTAGAGCTGCGTGAGGGACTAGAACGAGCAGGAGGTTAGAGCTGCGTGAGGGACTAGATCGAGTAGGAGGTTAGAGCTGCGTGAGGGACTAGAACGAGCAGGAGGTTAGAGCGGCGTGAGGGACTAGAACGAGCAGGAGGTTGGAGCGGCGTGAGGGACTAGAACGAGCAGGAGGGTAGAGCGGTGTGAGGGACTAGAACGAGCAGGAGGGTAGAGCGGCGTGAGGGACTAGAACGAGCAGGAGGTTAGAGCTGCGTGAGGGACTAGAACGAGCAGGAGGTTAGAGCGGTGTGAGGGACTAGAACGAGCAGGAGGTTAGAGCGGTGTGAGGGACTAGAACGAGCAGGAGGTTAGAGCGGTGTGAGGGACTAGAACGAGCAGGAGGTTAGAGCGGTGTGAGGGACTAGAACGAGCAGGAGGTTAAAGCTGTGTGAGGGACTAGAACGAGCAGGAGGGTAGAGCGGTGTGAGGGACTAGAACGAGCAGGAGGGTAGAGCGGCGTGAGGGACTAGAACGAGCAGGAGGTTAGAGCGGCGTGAGGGACTAGAACGAGCAGGAGGTTAGAGCTGCATGAGGGACTAGAACGAGCAGGAGGTTAGAGCTGCGTGAGGGACTAGCAGGAGGTTAGAGCTGCGTGAAGGACTAGAACGAGCAGGAGGTTAGAGCTGCGTGAGGGACTAGAACGAGCAGGAGGTTAGAGCGGTGTGAGGGACTAGAACGAGCAGGAGGGTAGAGCGGCGTGAGGGACTAGAACGAGCAGGAGGTTAGAGCGGTGTGAGGGACTAGAACGAGCAGGAGGTTAGAGCGGTGTGAGGGACTAGAACGAGCAGGAGGTTAGAGCGGTGTGAGGGACTAGAACGAGCAGGAGGTTAAAGCTGTGTGAGGGACTAGAACGAGCAGGAGGGTAGAGCGGTGTGAGGGACTAGAACGAGCAGGAGGGTAGAGCGGCGTGAGGGACTAGAACGAGCAGGAGGTTAGAGCGGCGTGAGGGACTAGAACGAGCAGGAGGTTAGAGCTGCATGAGGGACTAGAACGAGCAGGAGGTTAGAGCTGCGTGAGGGACTAGCAGGAGGTTAGAGCTGCGTGAAGGACTAGAACGAGCAGGAGGTTAGAGCTGCGTGAGGGACTAGAACGAGCAGGAGGTTAGAGCGGTGTGAGGGACTAGAACGAGCAGGAGGGTAGAGCGGCGTGAGGGACTAGAACGAGCAGGAGGTTAGAGCGGTGTGAGGGACTAGAACGAGCAGGAGGTTAGAGCGGTGTGAGGGACTAGAACGAGCAGGAGGTTAAAGCTGTGTGAGGGACTAGAACGAGCAGGAGGTTAGAGCGGTGTGAGGGACTAGAACGAGCAGGAGGTTAAAGCTGTGTGAGGGACTAGAACGAGCAGGAGGTTAGAGCGGTGTGAGGGACTAGAACGAGCAGGAGGTTAGAGCGGTGTGAGGGACTAGAACGAGCAGGAGGTTAGAGCGGTGTGAGGGACTAGAACGAGCAGGAGGTTAAAGCTGTGTGAGGGACTAGAACGAGCAGGAGGTTAGAGCTGTGTGAGGGACTAGAACGAGCAGGAGGTTAGAGCTGCGTGAGGGACTAGAACGAGCAGGAGGCTGGCGGCTATTATATCTTATACTTATTTATTATGCTACAGTTAGAGATTCTGTACTGGCCTACTTTGTTTATTATGCTGGTCTCTCTCTCCCTCGTCTCCCTTGCTCTGGTGTGTCTCTAGTCTCTCTCTCGCTCTGGTCTCTCTCTGGTCTCTCTCTGGTCTCTCTCCCTGGTCTCTCTCTGGTCTCTCTCTGGTCTCTCTCTGGTCTCTCTCTCTGGTCTCTCTCTGGTCTCTCTCTGGTCTCTCTCTGGTCTCTCTCTGGTCTCTCTTTGGTCTCTCTCTGGTCTCTCTCTGGTCTCTCTCTGGTCTCTCTCTGGTCTCTCTCTGGTCTCTCTCTGGTCTCTCTCTGGTCCCTCCTTGGTCTCTCTCTGGTCTCTCTCTGGTCTCTCTCTGGTCTCTCTCTGGTCTCTCTCTCTGGTCTCTCTCTGGTCTCTCTCTGGTCCCTCCCTGGTCTCTGTCTGGTCTCTCTCTGGTCTCTCTCTGGTCTCTCTCTGGTCTCTCTCTCTGGTCTCTCTCTGGTCTCTCTCTGGTCTCTCTTTGGTCTCTCTCTGGTCTCTCTCTGGTCTCTCTCTGGTCTCTCTCCCTGGTCTCTCTCTGGTCTCTCTCTGGTCTCTCTCTGGTCTCTCTCTGGTCTCTCCCTGGTCTCTCTCTGGTCTCTCTCTGGTCTCTCTCTGGTCTCTCTCTGGTCTCTCTCTGGTCTCTCTCTGGTCTCTCTCTGGTCCCTCCTTGGTCCTCTCTCTGGTCTCTCTCCCTGGTCTCTCTCTGGTCTCTCTCTGGTCTCTCTCTGGTCTCTCTGGTCTCTCTCTGGTCTCTCTCTGGTCTCTCTCTGGTCTCTCTCTGGTCTCTCTCTGGTCTCTCTCTGGTCTCTCTCTGGTCTCTCTCCTGGTCTCTCTCTGGTCTCTCTCTGGTCTCTCTCTGGTCTCTCTCTGGTCTCTCTCTCTGGTCTCTCTCTGGTCTCTCTCTCTGGTCTCTCTCTGGTCTCTCTCTCCCCTCTCCTCTCCTCTCTCTCCTCTCTCCTCCCTCTCTCTCTCCTCTCCTCCTCCCTCTCTCTCCTCCTCTCCTCTCTCCTCTCTCTCCTCTCCTCTCCTCTCTCTCCTCTCCTCTCCTCCTCTCCTCTCTCCTCTCTCACTCTCCTCCCTCTCTCCTCTCCTCTCTCCTCTCTCTCCTCTCTCCTCTCCTCTCCTCTCCTCCTCTCCCCTCTCTCCTCTCTCCTCTCTCTCTCCTCCCTCCTCTCTCTCCTCTCTCTCCCTCTCTCTCTCCCTCTCTCTCCTCTCTCTCTCTCCTCTCTCCCTCTCTCTCCTCCCTCTCTCTCCTCTCCTCCTCTCTCCCTCTCTCTCTCCTCTCTCCTCCCTCTCTCTCCCTCTCTCCTCTCCTCCCTCTCTTCCCTCTCTCTCTCTCCCTCTCTCCTCCTCTTCTCTCCTCTCTCCTCTCCTCTCCCTCTCCTCTCTCTCTCTCCCTCTCTCTCTCCCTCCCTCTCTCCCTCTCTCCCCTCTCTCCCTCTCCTCTCCTCCCTCTCTCTCTCCCCTCTCCTCTCCTCTCTCTCCTCTCCCTCCCCTCTCCCTCCCCTCTCCCTCTCCTCTCTCTCCTCCCTCTCTCCTCTCTCTCCTCCTCTCCTCTCCTCTCTCTCCCCCTCTCTCCTCTCTCTCCCTCTCCTCCTCCCTCTCTCTCCCTCCCTCTCTCTCCCTCCTCTCCTCCCTCTCTCCTCTCCTCTCCTCTCTCCCCTCTCTCTCCCTCTCTCTCTCCCTCCTCTCCTCTCTCCCCTCTCCTCTCTCTCCCCTCTCTCTCCCTCTCTCTCCCTCTCTCTCTCCCTCTCTCTCCTCTCCCTCCCTCTCCTCCTCCTCTCTCTCCCTCCTCCTCCTCCCTCTCTCTCTCCTCCTCTCCCTCTCCTCTCCTCCCCTCTCTCTCCTCTCCCTCTCCCTCTCTCTCCCTCCTCTCTCTCTCTCCTCTCCCTCCTCTCCCATCACCACTCTCCCCCTCTCCCACTCTGCTCATCCACGCCTCTCCCACACCATCTCCCTATCCACCCTTCCACTCACTCATCCCTCCTCGTCCCCCCTCCCCCCTCCCCCCCCTCTCACTCCCTGTCTCCCCCACTCATACCTCTCTTCAATCTTGCCCTCTCTTCAACTTCTCTCTCTCTCACCCACCATTCCACGTTCTCTCTCTCCTCTCTCTCCCCTCTCTCATCACTCCTCGATCTCTTCATTCGTTCTGGGCCAACGTCTCCTGTCTCCCAATCCTTTCTCACCTCCTCCTCTCTCAACCTTCATCCTATATCTCTCCTCTCTCCCCCTCCCTCTCTCTCTCTTCTTCACTCTCGTTCGTCTTCCCTATCCGCTCCCTCCATCCTCCACTCTCATCCTTTCAATGCTCCTCGTCTCCATCATCGCGTCCTCTCCTCCATCCTCCCAACTTCCCCCCCTGACCCACTATCTGGACCCACCGGTCTCTAACTGGACCCACCGGTCACCTCTATCTGGACCCACCGGTCTCTAACTGGACCCACCGGTCTCTAACTGGACCCACCGGTCTCTATCTGGACCCACCGGTCTCTATCTGGACCCACCGGTCTCTAACTGGACCCACCGGTCTCTATCTGGACCCACCGGTCTCTAACTGGACCCACCGGTCTCTAACTGGACCCACCGGTCTCTAACTGGACCCACCGGTCTCTATCTGGACCCACCGGTCTCTAACTGGACCCACCGGTCTCTATCTGGACCCACCGGTCTCTAACTGGACCCGTACGGACCCACCTCTATCTGGACCCACCGGTCTCTAACTGGACCCACCGGTCTCTAACTGGACCCACCGGTCTCTAACTGGACCCACCGGTCTCTAACTGGACCCACCGGTCTCTAACTGGACCCACCGGTCTCTATCTGGACCCACCGGTCTCTATCTGGACCCACCGGTCTCTATCTGGACCCACCGGTCTCTATCTGGACCCACCGGTCTCTATCTGGACCCACCGGTCTCTATCTGGACCCACCGGTCTCTAACTGGACCCACCGGTCTCTAACTGGACCCACCGGTCTCTAACTGGACCCACCGGTCTCTCTGGCCCACCGGTCTCTACTGGACCCACCGGTCTCTAACTGGACCCACCGGTCTCTATCTGGACCCACCGGTCTCTAACTGGACCCACCGTCCCTCTAACTGGACCCACCGGTCTCTAACTGGACCCACCGGTCTCTAACTGGACCCACCGGTCTCTATCTAGACCCACCGGTCTCTAACTGGACCCAGTTTATTTTCCCTGATAAAAGATGAATTTCACTTTGTCACAGCTGAAACATTGATCAGACAAAAGCGTTTTCTGAGGTCAGCAGACCTCTCTCCTCTCTGGTCTCTCTCTCTGGTCTCTCTCTCTCTGGTCTCTCTCTGGTCTCTCTCTGGTCTCTCTCTGGTCTCTCTGGTCTCTCTCTGGTCTCTCTCTGGTCTCTCTCTGGTCTCTCTCTGGTCTCTCTCTGGTCTCTCTCTGGTCTCTCTCTGGTCTGGTCTCTCTCTGGTCTCTCTCTGGTCTCTCTCTGGTCTCTCTCTGGTCTCTCTCTGGTTCCTCTCTGGTCTCTCTCTGGTCTCTCTTCAAAAACACACTAATATCACTTCTCACTACCCAGACCCCCGACCCTTCTGCCTCAACGCTCGTATCTCAAAGTTTCACAGCTCTCTCGTCTGTGGTTATCTCTCTCTCTCTCTCTCTCTCTCTCTCTCTCTCTCTCTCTCTCTCTCTCTCTCTCTCTCTCTCTCTCTCTCTCTCTCTCTCTCTCTCTCTCTCTCTCTCTCTCTCTCTCTCTGTTTTATGTTTGTCGGGATCAGGTCGACACTGCGGCGTTTGGAAAACAAACTCTACATGTTTGTTGAAGCTTAGTGCGTCGGAGTTTGCTCTGAGGAAATCAAACCTCTCTCTGCAATCTCTCAACGGACTGAGGGGGTAGACCCAGGACTGAGGCTGTAGACCCAGGACTGAGGCTGTAGACCCAGGACTGAGGCTGTAGACCCAGGACTGAGGCTGTAGACCCAGGACTGAGGCTGTAGACCCAGGACTGAGGCTGTAGACCCAGGACTGAGGCTGTAGACCCAGGACTGAGGCTGTAGACCCAGGACTGAGGCTGTAGACCCAGGACTGAGGCTGTAGACCCAGGACTGAGGCTGTAGACCCAGGACTGAGACTGTGTGGTTTTCAGAATGACACATTTCTTCTTCGTGGGCAGCAGGAAACAGACTCGAGCAAATGAACTTTTTTAACCCACGCTAATTATCCACAACAGAGAAAATCCTGGCCCCGAGAAAAACAAGGGCGGAATTAAGCAGCGAGGAACAACACAGAGGAGGCAAGGAGACAAAACAAGGATGTAGGAGACGAGGCAAGGAGACAAAACAAGGATATAGGAGACGAGGCAAGGATATAGGAGACAAAACAAGGACCCAGGAGTTCAAAGAAGGATGTAGGAGGCAAAACAAGGCGCTAGGAGTTCAAAAGCTGTGTGACTGTTTCTAGGAGGTGGATTGGGATGCAGCCCAGAGGTTCCGGAGCTCAGGAGGTGGATTGGGATGCAGCCCAGAGGTTCAGGAGCTCAGGAGGTGGATTGGGATGCAGCCCAGAGGTTCAGGAGCTCAGGAGGTGGATTGGGATGCAGCCCAGAGGTTCAGGAGCTCAGGAGGTGGATTGGGATGCAGCCCAGGAGCTCAGGAGGTGGATTGGGATGCAGCCCAGAGGTTCAGGAGCTCAGGAGGTGGATTGGGATGCAGCCCAGAGGTTCAGGAGCTCAGGAGGTGGATTGGGATGCAGCCCAGAGGTTCAGGAGCCTCAGGAGGTGGATTGGGATGCAGCCAGAGGTTCAGGAGCCAGGAGGTGGATTGGGATGCAGCCAGGAGCTCAGGAGGTGGATTGGGATGCAGCCCAGAGGTTCAGGAGCTCAGGAGGTGGATTGGGATGCAGCCCAGAGGTTCAGGAGCTCAGGAGGTGGATTGGGATGCAGCCCAGAGGTTCAGGAGCCCAGGAGGTGGATTGGGATGCAGCCCAGAGGTTCAGGAGCCCAGGAGGTGGATTGGGATGCAGCCCAGGAGCTCAGGAGGTGGATTCAGACTAACATGATTACGAGTGTGTCCTCCGAGTGCAAACCTCCGGAAGACGTTTGGAAAATAGTTAATTACAAACTCGAGTCGCGCTACTGGATGTTTTTAACTGATAATTAAAAAGGCCAATAACAAATAGAAAGAAAGATCATTTTTTACATATTTTTGTAAGATTTTAACAAGTTTTTCAGAAGACACATACTGTACATACATAAAAATTATAAATGCTAAAGCTAGAGAGTTTAGCTTCTTTATCAGTGCTTGTTAGCAATTTTACTTTAGCTACTTTCTTTGGCTAAAGCTATAGCTGTTTCATACTAGCTTCTTCTTTATGCTAAAGTCTGTTCAGAAATGCCACAAATCTCACTATAATAATCTATATTTACATGTTTTTCACAGTGAGGTCCAGAACAAACGCACACAGAGCTAAAGCCAGAGCAATATTATGACAGAAAGTCGCGCATGCTAACCTCCGGCGTTCAGAACGCGTCCGCAGTGGTTTGTGCGGTGTGTGTCCTTGTGTTGTCCGCCTGGCTTCCCATAGTGTGGTTTTAACATCAAATATATGTGTGTGTAATGGGCCATAACTCGCTGCGCTCAGGAGTGCTGCTGCTGCCGGCTCCCATCAGCGTCACGTGAGCCGATGTGGAGATATGAGCTCCATACATCACCACCGGCTCCTTGTCCGCCTCCCTGTCCGCCGGGAACACACAATGCAGCCCATTCTCACACGCAGAACATCACACAGAACATATATTTGTGTCTTTAAAGGGGAGGTCAGAAACTTTGTGTATTTCTGTGGGACACTGTACTTTCAATCACTGCTTCAAGATCCCAGATTGTATGTACCATGTGCAGTAAAACCCCATTGGAAAAACTGTGCAAGACTTCACCAGAGTGCACCAGAGACATGGTTTAAAATAGTGTTGTTTGAGACCATCAGCTGAGACCAGAGGAGGCGGGGCTTAGGGATAGACAAGAATACATGGAATTGAATTGAATTGCGAGCCCTGATTCAGCCGGCAGTGGGAAATTCCAGTGTTGCAGCGAAAAGACAGGACAGTAGTGAGAGACACAGGGAGTAAATACAGACACCATATAAGTAACTGTTGTTTGGATAATGCGTATATGAAGTCACATTCTGAACATGTACAGGCTCAGCAGTCCTCATTTTACAGTCTGACAGCAGCGGGACCTCTCGTTCACACAGCGAGGGTGGATAAGTCTGTCACTGAAGCTACTCTCCAGACCCGAAGAAACGAAGCTAATGTCGTCAAACCAGGCCACACCAACAAACAAATCCATTCTTTTCACAAATACCCACAATGCACTCCTTTCCAAGTGCGACTTTAATCCAATTTCACCGCGGAACAGCAAATAATCTATCTTTGGGCGCCGGATGACCTCGCCGGGCGCTGTGCTATTGTCGCCGCTGTCCTTTGCTAACGCCGCAGAAGGTCATCCTCGCGGACCCCAGGGACGCCCTCAGCACAGGTACAGATGCCCAGAGAAGAGGCCCGACCCCTGGGGAGGCTTCGACCGGCCCTCCCCCCGCGACCCCACAACCGCATGTATTATTAACCTGCAGCTAGCATGCGCGGGGATCATGTGACGCACTCATCAATATTGACAAAGCACACGGCTATTCTGGAACAACAACAACAACAGGTCACATGACTGCTTTAACCACCATATCTACTGTCTTACTACTGCTGCTGGTACTGCTACTGGTACTGCTGCTGGTACTGCTGCTGCTGCTGCTACTGCTGCTGGTACTGCTGCTGCTGCTGGTACTGCTGCTGGTACTGCTACTGCTGCTGGTACAACTACTGCTGCTGCTGCTACTGCTGCTGGTACTGCTGCTGGTACTGCTGCTGCTGCTGCTGGTACAACTACTGCTGCTGCTGCTACTGGTAGAGGAGAAGCTAACGAGAAGGAGAGAGAGAGCGAGAGAGAGAAGTAGAGAGTGAAGGAGAGAGAGAAGTAGAGAGTGAAGGAGAGAGAGAGCGAGAGAGAGAAGTAGAGAGTGAAGGAGAGAGAGAGCGAGAGAGAGAAGGAGGACAAAGGTACATCAGAGACAGGTCCATCTCAGCAGGAGTCGGGGCATCAGGAGTAATCAGTGAGAGCTGAGGAAGAGGAGGAAGAGGAGGAAGAGGAGGAAGAGGAGGAAGAGGAGGCTGTCCAATCACATTACAGACTTTACATCATCACATTATGGACGAGAGAGATCCTGAGGCAGAAACATGATCCAGAAGAAGAAGAACGGCCTGAGACGAGCAGGAAGTAACTCTATTTATTACTGAGAGACCAGAAAGAGAACGGAGAGAGACCAGAGGGAGACCAGAGACAGACCAGAGACAGACCAGAGAGAGACCAAAGAGAGAGACCAGAGAGAGACCAGAGAGAGACCAGAGACAGACCAGAGAGAGACCAAAGAGAGAGACCAGAGAGAGACCAGAGAGAGACCAGAGAGAGGCCAGAGAGAGACCAGAGAGAGAGACCAGAGAGAGACCAGAGAGAGGCCACAGAGAGACCAGAGAGAGACCAGAGAGAGACCAGAGAGAGACCAGAGAGAGAGCCCAGAGAGAGAGACCAGAGAGAGACCAGAGAGAGGCCACAGAGAGAGACCAGAGAGAGACCAGAGAGAGACCAGAGAGAGACCAGAGAGAGACCAGAGAGAGACCAGAGAGAGAGACCAGAGAGAGACCAGAGAGAGGCCAGAGAGAGACCAGAGAGAGACCAGAGAGAGGCCACAGAGAGACCAGAGAGAGACCAGAGAGAGACCAGAGAGAGACCAGAGAGGCTTTGGCTGTGTTTGTTTGTGCTGTTATTAGGGCTCGGTCTTAAACTCTGGGCACGGAGGGAAAGAAGAGACGTATTGTGGTGTTTTTATTACAGCTCTGGGAGAAAAAGGAGAAAAATACAGACTTTTATAGACATTGGATTTGCGGTTAAGAGGTCGGCCATATTGTCTCATTCACTCTTACAAATGGCACCCGCTCGGAAACGCTTTTGGTGAGTGGCCAAGAGATTACTGCCCACTGTCCAAAGGTGATGTGGAGACCAGAGAAAGAGACCAGAGAGAGACCAGAGAGAGAGACCAGAGAGAGACCAGAGAGAGACCAGAGAGACCAGAGAAAGAGACCAGAGAGAGACCAGAGAGAGACCAGAGAGAGAGACCAGAGAGAGACCAGAGAGAGACCAGAGAGAGAGACCAGAGAGAGAGACCAGAGAGAGACCAGAGAAAGAGACCAGAGAGAGACCAGAGAGAGACCAGAGAGACCAGAGAAAGAGACCAGAGAGAGACCAGAGAGAGACCAGAGAGACCAGAGAAAGACCAGAGAGACCAGAGAAAGAGACCAGAGAGAGACCAGAGAGACCAGAGAGAGACCAGAGAGACCAGAGAGACCAGAGAGACCAGAGAGAGAGACCAGAGAGAGAGACCAGAGAGAGAGACCAGAGAGAGACCAGAGAGAGACCACAGAGAGACCAGAGAGAGACCAGAGAGACCAGAGAAAGAGACCAGAGAGAGACCAGAGAGAGACCAGAGAGAGACCAGAGAGAGACCAGAGAGAGACCACAGAGAGACCAGAGAGACCAGAGAGAGACCAGAGAGACCAGAGAGACCAGAGAGACCAGAGAGAGAGACCAGAGAAAGAGACCAGAGAGAGAGACCAGAGAGAGACCAGAGAGACCAGAGAAAGAGACCAGAGAGAGACCAGAGAGAGACCACAGAGAGACCAGAGAGAGACCAGAGAGAGACCAGAGAGAGACCAGAGAGAGACCACAGAGAGACCAGAGAAAGAGACCAGAGAAAGAGACCAGAGAGAGACCAGAGAGAGACCAGAGAGAGACCAGAGAGAGACCAGAGAGAGACCACAGAGAGACCAGAGAAAGAGACCAGAGAGAGACCACAGAGAGACCAGAGAGAGACCAGAGAGAGACCAGAGAGAGAGACCAGAGAGACCAGAGAAAGAGACCAGAGAGAGACCAGAGAGAGACCAGAGAGAGACCAGAGAGAGACCAGAGAGAGACCAGAGAGAGACTAGAGAGAGACCAGAGAGAGACCAGAGAGAGACCAGAGAGAGACCAGAGAGAGACCACAGAGAGACCAGAGAGAGACCAGAGAGACCAGAGAAAGAGACCAGAGAGAGAGACCAGAGAGAGACCAGAGAGAGACCAGAGAGAGACCAGAGAGAGAGACCAGAGAGAGAGACCAGAGAGAGACCACAGAGAGACCAGAGAGAGAGACCAGAGAGAGAGACCAGAGAGAGACCAGAGAGAGACCAGAGAGAGACCAGAGAGAGACCAGAGAGAGAGACCAGAGAGAGAGACCAGAGAGAGACCAGAGAGAGACCAGAGAGAGACCAGAGAGAGACCAGAGAGAGACCAGAGAGAGACCACAGAGAGACCAGAGAGAGACCACAGAGAGACCAGAGAAAGAGACCAGAGAGAGACCAGAGAGAGACCACAGAGAGACCAGGGAGAGACAGACCAGAGAGAGACCAGAGAGACCAGAGAGAGACCAGAGAGAGAGACCAGAGAGAGACCAGAGAGAGACCAAAGAGACCAGAGAAAGAGACCAGAGAGAGACCAGAGAGAGACCAGAGAGAGACCAGAGAGAGAGACCAGAGAGAGACCAGAGAGAGACCAGAGAGAGACCAGAGAGAGACCACAGAGAGACCAGAGAGAGACCAGAGAGAGACCAGAGAGAGACCAGAGAGAGACCAGAGAGAGAGACCAGAGAGAGACCAGAGAGAGACCAGAGAGAGAGACCAGAGAGAGAGACCAGAGAGAGACCAGAGAAAGAGACCAGAGAGAGACCAGAGAGAGACCAGAGAGACCAGAGAAAGACCAGAGAGAGACCAGAGAGAGAGACCAGAGAGAGACCAGAGAGAGACCAGAGAGACCAGAGAAAGACCAGAGAGAGACCAGAGAGAGACCAGAGAGACCAGAGAAAGACCAGAGAGACCAGAGAAAGAGACCAGAGAGAGACCAGAGAGACCAGAGAGAGACCAGAGAGACCAGAGAGACCAGAGAGAGAGACCAGAGAGAGAGACCAGAGAGAGAGACCAGAGAGAGACCAGAGAGAGAGACCAGAGAGAGAGACCAGAGAGAGAGACCAGAGAGAGAGACCAGAGAGAGAGACCAGAGAGAGACCAGAGAGAGACCAGAGAGAGACCAGAGAGAGACCACAGAGAGACCAGAGAGAGACCAGAGAAAGAGACCAGAGAGAGACCAGAGAGAGAGACCAGAGAGAGACCAGAGAGAGAGAGCTAACTTATGTTCCGACAAATTTTGGGCGTTGTAGACTCGGCACGTCACTAATCTTTTCACTTTGTGAGCAATACTGAACTTCTAAAGAAGAAATGTCTAAGGCTAGGAGCGCCATGGAAGTTGAGCTGGCAGACATCAAGAAATCTCTCAACTTTATGTCGAGCGAACTCACAAACATCTCAGAGCAACAGAAAACTATTGTTGATCTCATGAAAGAAGTAAAAGAACTAAAAATCCAAAACGAGGAAAAGGACAAAAGAATCTACGCTTTAGAGAACCGTCTGGCGGACCTGGAGCAATACACCAGGATCAATGACATTATTGTTACGGGTCTGGAAATCAAACCGCGGACATACGCTCGAGCCGTAGCATCAGAGGGGGAGCCAACAGAGCCAGACCTGGACTCAGTGGAGCTGCAGGTGCTGAGATTCCTAAACAAGAAGGGAATATCCGTTTCAAATGAGGATATCGAGGCTTGCCACATCTTACCGCGCAGAGACAAACAGAAACCAGCAACAGTCATAATGAGGTTCGTCAATAGAAAAAAGAAAAGTGCCTTACTGAGACAAGGGCGGAAGCTCAAAGGTCTAATTAACAAACATCTGACAAAAAAAAATGCAGACATCGCCAGGGCAGCCCGTTTTCTCAGGAAACAAAAGAAAATCCAGTCGACATGGACCTCAAACTGCAGAGTTTACATAAAACTACAGGGGACACCAGAGGAGGCCAAAACCATATGGATCAGAGAGCTACAGGATCTGGACAAGTTCAGCTAAGTCATTCTTCAAAGGTAAAACACAAATTCATGTATGTAACATCTCCTAATCAGAAGAATGGCTGATACGAACACACATAGGATCAGCAGTACACGGATTATCAACAATAATGATCCAAAGCAATTGGAACTGGACCTGAATGTAGAATTATATTCTGAAGATGAAACGAGCTTAAATGACTTGACTCTAGATATTGACCCAGATGTCAACTTCTACAAAAGCATAAACCATGTAAACTGTCAATATTACCACGAACAACAAGTACAGACACTTATTAAAACTGGAGATGAAGTTTTATCAATAATACATCTAAATGCAAGAAGTTTAAATGCAAATTTTGACAATATTGTACATTTTCTGAATGAACTTGAGTGGAGTTTTGATGTTATTGCTATCTCAGAGACTTGGCTTAAAGGAAATAATAAAAACAACTATGTGATTGTGGGATACGAAATGTTTAGACAAGACAGGGTGTGTAAGGGTGGTGGTGGGGTGGCACTTTATATAAGTAATAAGTTGCACGGGCGAATTGTGGAAAATATGACTACTGTTGTAGACAGTGTAATGGAATGTGTGACATTTGAAATAGAAAGGATAAATAGGAAAAATATACTCATCAGTTGCATATATAGGCCGCCTGGATCAAATACAGAACCTTTTATTAATCATATCAATAAATTGTTTGCCAATATGGAATCAAAGGAGGTCTTCATCTGTGGTGATTACAATCTGGACTTACTCAAAACAGACTCTCACTCACCCACAGAAAGCTTTATTCATACATTATATAGTAATTCATTCTATCCCAAAATTACCAGACCCACCAGAATAACTCAAAATAGACAGTCTCTAATTGACAACATATTCACAAATGTTCTCCAAGATATGACTAGTGGAATAATCATAAATGACTTATCTGATCATTTGCCAATTTTTGTAATGTTTAAAACTGATCTTAAAAGAAAGGATCAAGAAGAATTGAACATACAATATGTACGAGTCAAAAATGAGGAAAATAAACAGAAATTCAGAACAAGCTTGCTAAATTATAACTGGTACAGTATTTTAAATCAGTCAGAAGTAGATTTAGCATATAAACAATTTATTGAAATCTTTAAGACAGTGTTTTTCAACCTTTTTTGAGCCAAGGCACACTTTTTTCACTGAAAAAATCTTGCGGCACACCTCCAGGAGAAAACGTAAAAATGTATACAGTACTAATGTAAAAATATATACTGTACATACTCTGTGTGATATATAAAGTATATCTTATCTTATCTTATAATGTATACAGTATACTCTGTAGCCTATATTCACAATATACAGTTATTCTCATCAAAATGCTTAAGTCCAGGCCTTGATATTAAGCTTTATTTAATATTTCTCGATACAATTAACAAGAGTTTGGGAATAAAGTGGCACTAACTGTGTGGAAAAAAACTAAGAAAATCCACTCTCTGCCCAAATAGTCAAATAATAACTCACACAAAGAACATGCATTGTTAGTGCATGGGAAAAATTTAGGTATCCGAGCTTTAAATTCAGGAGTTTTGGATGAGGGACACGGGAGGTCCTGAACGCGAGTCCATGGTTCTGTCCGGTCCGCATGTCTATGGTTCTGTCCACTCGACTATGGTCTGCGCTCGGTACCCAGTTCAGAAGTGCGTTGGCGAGAGCTGTTGTACAAAAATTGTACATTTCATAGTTAAACCACTACAACGCGGCCACAGCTGCCCCGGGGCAGAGCGGAGGATGTTAATCCTGTTCAGAAACTGCATAATTCATTTTCAAAAACGTCTCTATCACTTTCACTTCTCACTCGCCACAAAGCTCTTGTCTCGCTCCCTCCCACATTTGTTGGTCGCATCCAATTTTACCTTTTTCGCCACAATGCTGACCTGTTACAGCCAGTGGTCGCATCCAATTTTTCAGTTTCAAAGTACTTAGCTATCTGCTGCCATCTACTGATTTGAAAAAGTATTACATGGTTACTCACAGTTCAAAACAAGTCACTGCTCGTCAACAGCGAATGCAGTTATTTTTAGACAAAGTAGACGAATTTCTCACGGCACACCAGACAATATCATACGGCACACTAGTGTGCCGCGGCACAGTGGTTGAAAAACACTGCTTTAAGACACTGTATAATCAGCACTGCCCCCTAGTGGTCTGTACAAAGAAACAAAGAAAGAGAGCTCCTTGGATGACCACAGGGTTACTGCGAGCTTGCAAAAAGAAAAACATCTTATACAAAAACTTTATATCAAAAAATACAATTGAATCAGAAAGCAAATATAAAAAATATAAGAATAAATTGACAAACATAATAAGACATTGCAAGAAACATTATTACCAATGTCTATTGGACGAGAACAAGAACAACATGAAAACAATGTGGAATGCACTTAATACTATTATAAATAAAAAGTCCAAAAACATATGTTTACCAAAGTACTTCATCAACAAAGGTAAAGAGGTAAACAATTCTGAGGAAATTGTTGAGGAACTAAATTCTTTTTTGTAAACATCGGGCCAGAATTGGCAGCAGAAATCAAACCAAACTAGAAACTTGCAATGGCTGAAGCCATTGCGATTGACTGCGGAACAGATCTAATGTGGAAATCTGCTAAAAAAAATCCTTGAAATCCTTTAAAAAGCCTTGAAACTGTTAAAATACTTGATAGATATTTGAAACTCCTGAAGTCCTTGAAATTGTTGAAACCTTTAAACTCCTGAAATCCTTGAAACTGTTGAAACATTGAAACTCCTGAAATCCTTGAAACTTTTTTAAACCTGGAAACTGTTGAAAGTGTGGAAACTCCTGAAATCCTTGAACCTCCTGATATCCTTGAAACTGGTTAAATTCTTAAACAGCTGAAATCCTTGAAACTACTGAATGTATTGAAAGTGTCCTTGAAACTGAAAAATCCCCTCACCGCTGAAACAATTTGGTTCCTGTAACTAAGGAAACCTGGTCTGTGGTCATTATCTGGTGGTGGTCTGAGTCTTCGTTTGGGTCTTGGTCTGGTGGTATAATGCAACCTATTAGGTTGCATTATACATGAAAAAACCCTATTAAGTTGCATTATACTGGTTTACATGGAAAAATCCCTATTAAGTTGCATAATACTGGTTTACATGGAAAAATCCCCATTAAGTTGCATTATACTGGTTTACATGGAAAAATCCCTATTAAGTTGCATTATACTGGTTTACATGGAAAAATCCCTATTAAGTTGCATAATACTGGTTTACATGGAAAAATCCCCATTAAGTTGCATTATACTGGTTTACATGGAAAAATCCCCATTAAGTTGCATTATACTGGTTTACATGGAAAAATCCCTATTAAGTTGCATTGTACTGGTTTACATGGAAAAAACCCTATTAAGTTGCATTATACTGGTTTACATGGAAAAAACCCTATTAAGTTGCATTATACTGGTTTACATGTAAAAACCCCTATTAAGTTGCATTATACTGGTTTACATGGAAAAATCCCCATTAAGTTGCATTATACTGGTTTACATGAAAAAAAACCCTATTAAGTTGCATTATACTGGTTTACATGAAAAAACCCTATTAAGTTGCATTATACTGGTTTACATGGAAAAATCCCTATTAAGTTGCATTATACTGGTTTACATGGAAAAATCCCTATTAGGTTGCATGATTACACTGAAGTCCTTGAAACTGCTGAAGTCCTTGAAACTGCTGAAGTCCTTGAAACTGCTGAAGTCCTTGAAACTGTTGAAGTCCTTGAAACTCTTGAAATCTTGAAACTGCTGAAATCCTTGAAACTGTTGAATCCTTGAAACTGTTGAATCATTGAAACTGTAGAAATGTCTGAAAGAGCTGAAGTCCTATTAAAATGCATGGGCCTATTAAAATGCATTGCAGAATTCTCAATGCAGATTTTTGTCCGATTGCGGAAAAACCGGAAATCGCTGAAGTCCCAAAAGTAATAGCAATAATCTCCCAAACATGTGGAACGTTTTGATGTATAACTTGTGGAAATTGTTGAAAATGTGAAAGCTGTGAAACGTGTCAAAAAAAATGACGGAATAAAGAAATACAAAACCAATGGTTGACTGCGGAAGGTTCCGCAGTCAATCAATAATGTTAAACCTGAGGAAGAAACCCCGACCAACACAAACTCTTTTTTTCTCACTGCAACAAATGAAAACGAAATAATAGATATTGTAAAAAATATGAAAGCCAAAACATCTTTAGACTCTGATGATCTAGACACTACAATAATCAAAGAAGTAATTGGTGAAATCTCAAAACCTTTAACACATATCTTTAATTTATCATTCACCACTGGGACATTTCCATCCGGCATGAAAACTGCCAAAGTTATTCCCATCTACAAAACTGGAGATAAGCATGACTTTTCTAATTACCGGCCTATCTCAATCTTACCGCAGCTCTCTAAAATTTTGGAAAAACTGTTTGCAAGTAGAATGGACACATTTATTGAAAAATACAAACTACTACATAACAACCAATTTGGCTTTAGAAAAAATAGATCCACTGAACTCGCTCTTGTTGATCTAATAGAAAACATAACCAATGACATAGACAAGGAAAAATACGTGATAGGGATATTCATCGATCTAAAAAAAGCATTTGATACCATTGATCACAACATACTAATAGAAAAA
Organism: Knipowitschia caucasica; assembly: GCA_964034765.1. Taxonomy (NCBI): domain Eukaryota; kingdom Metazoa; phylum Chordata; class Actinopteri; order Gobiiformes; family Gobiidae; genus Knipowitschia; species Knipowitschia caucasica. Next base: position 1,885,119 of record OZ035836.1, read on the forward strand.
ATGGAAAAAAAATGGTTTTAGAGGGATTGCATTAAATTGGATCAAATCCTATCTAACTAATAGGGAACAATATCTACAAATAGGAGACCATAAATCAACTTACAAGACAATCCTCTGCGGAGTTCCTCAAGGCTCTGTACTAGGACCTAAATTGTTCTTACTTTACATCAATGATTTTATGTTTAATTTCAACAAAATTAAAATTTGTGCTATTTGCAGACGACACAACAATAACATGCTCAGGAGACGATCTACAACAACTAAAAACACTGGTTACCACAGAAATGAAACGACTGAAAACATGGTTTGAAATTAATAAAATGTCACTTAATATCAAGAAAACAAAATGTATTATTTTTGGAAATAAAGATGTCAAATCTGACACTAAAATATTTATTGATACTATTGAAATTGAAAGAGTAAACACATTTAAATTCCTGGGAGTGACTCTTGATAATAAGTTATGTTGGAAACCCCATATCACAAATATAAAATCAAAAATAGCTAAAAGTATTGCAATTCTCTGCAAAGCAAGACATTTCCTGGACCAACATTCTCTGAACATATTGTATGCATCTTTAATTCTGCCTTATTTGAGTTATGGGGCCCAAGTATGGGGACACTCATAAAAAACTAACACAGATCCACTATTCAAATTACAGAAAAAAGCTGTGAGAATAATTCATAGAGCAGGCTATTGTGAACACACTAATGTGCTTTTTCTCAAATCCAAAATACTAAAGTTCACTGACTTGGTTAACTTCAAAACACTTCAACTATTGTACAAAGCAAGGCGTCAACAACTGCCAGAAAACATACAATGTATGTTCACTAATAGAGAAGGGAACTATAATTTAAGGAATACTCAAAATTTAAAAAAACACTTTTCCAGAACAACACTGAAAAAAATGTGTATTACACGATGTGGAGTTGATCTATGGAATAGTCCAGTGTCTCCCAAAGTGGGGTCCGCGGCCCCCTGGTGGGCCGCGAGGGTACTGCAGGGGGGCCGCGGGAGGTCATAAAAAAAAAAAAAAAAATATATTATTATTTAATGTTAAATTTATAATGTTTTGTTTGTAATATTAAAATATTTGTGTTAATTATTTTACTTGAATAATCCACTGTAATCATTTTTGTATTACAATGTTTGTAGCAGAGGCTATTTCCCCAAAATAAAATAACCAGAAGAGCCTATTCTTAATATTGTCTTCTTGGTTATTATTTTGGGGGGCCACGCAGACCCGTCAGATTTTTAAGGGGGCCTCGGTGTTACTGAGTTTGGGAATGGCTGGAATAGTCTAAACGATTATTTAAAAAGCTGTGTAAATATCTATGTTTTCAAGAGGTTATACAAGCAATTAATTTACAAACAATATGCTGATCAAGGGTAAAACTGAAAGCTCAATTTGAATAAATTTCAAGGATCAAACTACATCGAGATCTCTTGTACCAAATGTGATTTAGCCACTGATGATCATTTCAATCATATAGATAAATAATTGCAATTTTATAGTAAACTACAAAAGTAACAGCTCAGAGACCATCACTAATAATTAGTAATCTAATCTTGTTGTATCTTTAAACACTCAAATGTATAGAACTCGTCATATATTGTAATGTTACACACAACATATAGAAAAATCAACAACTGTCACACAAAACACTGAATGGAGAAAGGGGGAGGAGTTTATAAGTCCCCACTTCTTCCTACTCCTTTTTGAGCACTTTCAAGCACTCAGCACTGATGTATGTGCTTATTTGTTACAACATTATTCTGTATAAATGTATGTAACATGTTCATACTAAGATTGCTCAAATAAATAAATAAATAAATAAAAAAATAAAAATAAATAAGAGACCAGAGAGAGACCAGAGAAAGAGACCAGAGAGAGACCACAGAGAGACCAGAGAGAGACCAGACAGACCAGAGAAAGAGACCAGAGAGAGACCAGAGAGAGACCAGAGAGAGAGACCAGAGAGAGACCAGAGAAAGAGACCAGAGAGAGACCACAGAGAGACCAGAGAAAGAGACCAGAGAGAGAGACCAGAGAGAGACCAGAGAGAGACCAGAGAGAGAGACCAGAGAGAGACCACAGAGAGACCAGAGAGAGAGACCAGAGAGAGACCAGAGAAAGAGACCAGAGAGAGACCACAGAGAGACCAGAGAGAGAGACCAGAGAGAGACCAGAGAGAGACCAGAGAGAGACCAGAGAGACCAGAGAAAGAGACCAGAGAGAGAGACCAGAGAGAGACCAGAGAGAGACCAGAGAGACCAGAGAGAGACCAGAGAGAGACCAGAGAGAGACCAGAGAAAGAGACCAGAGAGAGACCACAGAGAGACCAGAGAGAGACCAGAGAGACCAGAGAAAGAGACCAGAGAGAGACCAGAGAGAGACCAGAGAGAGACCAGAGAAAGAGACCAGAGAGAGAGACCAGAGAGAGAGACCAGAGAGAGACCAGAGAGAGACCAGAGAGAGAGACCAGAGAGAGACCAGAGAGAGACCAGAGAGAGACCAGAGAGAGACCAGAGAGACCAGAGAAAGAGACCAGAGAGAGAGACCAGAGAGAGACCAGAGAGAGACCAGAGAGAGAGACCAGAGAGAGAGACCAGAGAGAGACCAGAGAGACCAGAGAAAGAGACCAGAGAGAGAGACCAGAGAGAGACCAGAGAGAGACCAGAGAGAGACCAGAGAGAGACCAGAGAGAGAGACCAGAGAGAGAGACCAGAGAGAGACCAGAGAAAGAGACCAGAGAGAGACCAGAGAGAGACCAGAGAGACCAGAGAAAGAGACCAGAGAGAGACCAGAGAGACCAGAGAAAGACCAGAGAGACCAGAGAAAGAGACCAGAGAGAGACCAGAGAGACCAGAGAGAGACCAGAGAGACCAGAGAGAGAGACCAGAGAGAGAGACCAGAGAGAGAGACCAGAGAGAGAGACCAGAGAGAGACCAGAGAGAGACCAGAGAGAGAGAGACCAGAGACCAGAGAAAGACCAGAGAGAGACCAGAGAGAGACCAGAGAGACCAGAGAAAGAGACCAGAGAGAGACCAGAGAGACCAGAGAAAGACCAGAGAGAGACCAGAGAGAGACCAGAGAGACCAGAGAAAGAGACCAGAGAGAGACCAGAGAGACCAGAGAAAGAGACCAGAGAGAGACCAGAGAGACCAGAGAGAGACCAGAGAGAGACCAGAGAGAGACCAGAGAGAGACCAGAGAAAGAGACCAGAGAGAGACCAGAGAGAGACCAGAGAGAGACCAGAGAGAGACCAGAGAAAGAGACCAGAGAGAGAGACCAGAGAGAGACCAGAGAGAGACCAGAGAGAGAGACCAGAGAGAGACCAGAGAGAGACCAGAGAGAGACCAGAGAGAGACCAGAGAGACCAGAGAAAGAGACCAGAGAGAGAGACCAGAGAGAGACCAGAGAGAGACCAGAGAGAGAGACCAGAGAGAGAGACCAGAGAGAGACCAGAGAGACCAGAGAAAGAGACCAGAGAGAGAGACCAGAGAGAGACCAGAGAGAGACCAGAGAGAGACCAGAGAGAGAGACCAGAGAGAGAGACCAGAGAGAGACCAGAGAAAGAGACCAGAGAGAGACCAGAGAGAGACCAGAGAGACCAGAGAAAGAGACCAGAGAGAGACCAGAGAGACCAGAGAAAGACCAGAGAGACCAGAGAAAGAGACCAGAGAGAGACCAGAGAGACCAGAGAGAGACCAGAGAGACCAGAGAGAGAGACCAGAGAGAGAGACCAGAGAGAGAGACCAGAGAGAGAGACCAGAGAGAGAGACCAGAGAGAGACCAGAGAGAGACCAGAGAGAGAGAGACCAGAGACCAGAGAAAGACCAGAGAGAGACCAGAGAGAGACCAGAGAGACCAGAGAAAGAGACCAGAGAGAGACCAGAGAGACCAGAGAAAGACCAGAGAGAGACCAGAGAGAGACCAGAGAGACCAGAGAAAGAGACCAGAGAGAGACCAGAGAGACCAGAGAAAGAGACCAGAGAGAGACCAGAGAGACCAGAGAGAGACCAGAGAGAGACCAGAGAGAGACCAGAGAGAGACCAGAGAGAGACCAGAGAGAGAGACCAGAGAGAGAGACCAAAGAGAGACCAGAGAGAGACCAGAGAGAGACCAGAGAGAGACCAGAGAGAGACCAGAGAGAGACCAGAGAGAGATCTGTAGTCCTCTGAACTAATCACAGCAATGCACAATACGCAAGCCACAAAACTTTTCCTCTGACTTTAAATTACGCTTACATGTTATGCTAACTGTCACGTTATGCTAACTGTCATGTTATGCTAACTGTCATGTTATGCTAACTGTCACGTTATGCTAACTGTCACGTTATGCTAACTGTCATGTTATGCTAACTGTCACGTTATGCTAACTGTCACGTTATGCTAACTGTCATGTTATGCTAACTGTCACGTTATGCTAACTGTCATGTTATGCTAACTGTCATGTTGTGCTAACTGTCATGTTATGCTAACTGTCATGTTATGCTAACTGTCATGTTATGCTAACTGTCACGTTATGCTAACTGTCACGTTATGCTAACTGTCATGTTATGCTAACTGTCACGTTATGCTAACTGTCATGTTATGCTAACTGTCATGTTGTGCTAACTGTCATGTTATGCTAACTGTCATGTTATGCTAACTGTCATGTTATGCTAACTGTCATGTTGTGCTAACTGTCATGTTATGCTAACTGTCACGTTATGCTAACTGTCATGTTATGCTAACTGTCACGTTATGCTAACTGTCATGTTATGCTAACTGTCATGTTGTGCTAACTGTCATGTTATGCTAACTGTCATGTTATGCTAACTGTCATGTTGTGCTAACTGTCATGTTATGCTAACTGTCATGTTGTGCTAACTGTCATGTTATGCTAACTGTCATGTTGTGCTAACTGTCACGTTATGCTAACTGTCATGTTATGCTAACTGTCATGTTATGCTAACTGTCATGTTATGCTAACTGTCATGTTGTGCTAACTGTCATGTTATGCTAACTGTCACGTTATGCTAACTGTCATGTTATGCTAACTGTCACGTTATGCTAACTGTCATGTTATGCTAACTGTCATGTTGTGCTAACTGTCATGTTATGCTAACTGTCATGTTATGCTAACTGTCATGTTATGCTAACTGTCATGTTATGCTAACTGTCATGTTATGCTAACTGTCATGTTATGCTAACTGTCATGTTATGCTAACTGTCATGTTATGCTAACTGTCACGTTATGCTAACTGTCATGTTATGCTAACTGTCATGTTATGCTAAATGTCATGTTATGCTAACTGTCATGTTATGCTAACTGTCATGTTATGCTAACTGTCATGTTATGCTAACTGTCATGTTATGCTAACTGTCATGTTATGCTAACTGTCATGTTATGCTAACTGTCATGTTATGCTAACTGTCATGTTATGCTAACTGTCATGTTATGCTAACTGTCATGTTATGCTAACTGTCATGTTGTGCTAACTGTCATGTTGTGCTAACTGTCACGTTATGCTAACTGTCATGTTATGCTAACTGTCATGTTATGCTAACTGTCATGTTATGCTAACTGTCATGTTGTGCTAACTGTCATGTTATGCTAACTGTCATGTTGTGCTAACTGTCATGTTATGCTAACTGTCATGTTATGCTAACTGTCATGTTATGCTAACTGTCATGTTATGCTAACTGTCATGTTGTGCTAACTGTCATGTTATGCTAACTGTCATGTTATGCTAACTGTCATGTTATGCTAACTGTCATGTTGTGCTAACTGTCACGTTATGCTAACTGTCATGTTATGCTAACTGTCATGTTATGCTAACTGTCATGTTATGCTAACTGTCATGTTATGCTAACTGTCATGTTATGCTAACTGTCATGTTATGCTAACTGTCATGTTATGCTAACTGTCATGTTATGCTAACTGTCACGTTATGCTAACTGTCATGTTATGCTAACTGTCATGTTATGCTAAATGTCATGTTATGCTAACTGTCATGTTATGCTAACTGTCATGTTGTGCTAACTGTCATGTTATGCTAACTGTCATGTTATGCTAACTGTCATGTTATGCTAACTGTCATGTTGTGCTAACTGTCACGTTATGCTAACTGTCATGTTATGCTAACTGTCATGTTATGCTAACTGTCATGTTATGCTAACTGTCATGTTATGCTAACTGTCACGTTATGCTAACTGTCATGTTATGCTAACTGTCATGTTATGCTAACTGTCATGTTATGCTAACTGTCATGTTATGCTAAATGTCATGTTATGCTAACTGTCATGTTATGCTAACTGTCATGTTATGCTAACTGTCATGTTATGCTAACTGTCACGTTATGCTAACTGTCATGTTATGCTAACTGTCATGTTATGCTAAATGTCATGTTATGCTAACTGTCATGTTGTGCTAACTGTCACGTTATGCTAACTGTTATGTTATGCTAACTGTCACGTTATGCTAACTGTCATGTTATGCTAACTGTCATGTTGTGCTAACTGTCATGTTATGCTAACTGTCATGTTATGCTAACTGTCATGTTGTGCTAACTGTCACGTTATGCTAACTGTTATGTTATGCTAACTGTCATGTTATGCTAACTGTCATGTTATGCTAACTGTCATGTTATGCTAACTGTCATGTTATGCTAACTGTCATGTTATGCTGACTGTCATGTTATGCTAACTGTCATGTTATGCTAACTGTCATGTTGTGCTAACTGTCATGTTATGCTAACTGTCATGTTATGCTAACTGTCATGTTATGCTAACTGTCATGTTATGCTAACTGTCATGTTATGCTAACTGTCATGTTATGCTAACTGTCATGTTGTGCTAACTGTCATGTTATGCTAACTGTCATGTTGTGCTAACTGTCATGTTGTGCTAACTGTCATGTTATGCTAAATGT
>OZ035836.1:1894538-1907038 GCA_964034765.1 Knipowitschia caucasica
CGGCCCTGAGGAGAACACAGCACTTGGCATATCTCATGTGAAAGGTTAACCTGGCAAGAGCCAGATTGATGATTGTGTAGAACTCTAACGCGTTCTCCACGATATCAATCTGGGATTTCTCCCGGAGAATCCTTTCGGGGAAAGGAGGGATAAGCAGCAGAATACTTCAAGCTGATTGGGCGAAGTGACGCTGTGTGCCCGCCTACCAAGGTTGCCGTCCAGAAATGCACAAAGCGCCTCTCGCTGTTCATCTTTCAAAAAAGAAATTGGAGATTCTGCTAAAACTGACTTGATAGCCTCAGCTACGCGTCCGTCCTCCTGCGTAGCCATGTTTGTTTTGCTTCGGCCCGGCACTTCTTGCTTTCGTCAAACCCGGATATCCCGCCCTAAACCCCCAGACTGGCGCGTGATTGGCTCGCACACCCAGTGGTTCGACTCGAAAAGTGTAAGCGGGAGCGGTACAAGATGTATTCTCGAGTGTTTGTGAACTCACAAATACCGCGAGAATTCAGCTTGCAGGCAAGGTTAGTGAAAGGTCAGCAGAGCCTAAACAGACCGACAGGGTTTGGACTCACCGTCTACAGGTTTTCTAATGAACACACACAGATCAACAATAACCTGCTCCAGAGTCGGGTTCTTTCTGTTCCTCTCGAATGGAACAAAGTCAAAGATTGTGTTTGACTTAAACCAGTGTGACCTGTCAGAAAACTGCTGCAGCGACAGAGCAGAGGCTGTGTGTGTGTGTGTGTGTGTGTGTCTGTGTGTGTCAGAAAGAGGCTGGAGGCTGGAGGCAGAGGACAGAGTGTGTTTGTGTAGGCAGAGGACTTAGAGAGAGACCAAAGAGAGAGACCAGAGAGAGAGACCAGAGAGAGACCAGAGAGAGACCAGAGAGAGAGACCAGAGAGAGAGACCAGAGAGAGACCAGAGAGAGACCAGAGAGAGACCAGAGAGAGACCAGAGAGAGAGACCAGAGAGAGACCAGAGAGAGACCAGAGAGAGACCAGAGAGAGAGACCAGAGAGAGACCAGAGAGAGAGAGAGACCAGAGAGAGAGACCAGAGAGAGAGACCAGAGAGAGACCAGAGAGAGACCAGAGAGAGACCAGAGAGAGACCAGAGAGAGAGACCAGAGAGAGACCAGAGAGAGAGACCAGAGAGAGAGACCAGAGAGAGACCAGAGAGAGAGAGAGACCAGAGAGAGAGACCAGAGAGAGAGACCAGAGAGAGACCAGAGAGAGACCAGAGAGAGACCAGAGAGAGACCAGAGAGAGACCAGAGAGAGACCAGAGAGAGAGACCAGAGAGAGAGACCAGAGAGAGACCAGAGAGAGACCAGAGAGAGACCAGAGAGAGAGACCAGAGAGAGACCAGAGAGAGAGAGAGACCAGAGAGAGAGACCAGAGAGAGAGACCAGAGAGAGACCAGAGAGAGAGAGAGACCAGAGAGAGAGACCAGAGAGAGAGACCAGAGAGAGACCAGAGAGAGACCAGAGAGAGACCAGAGAGAGACCAGAGAGAGACCAGAGAGAGACCAGAGAGAGAGACCAGAGAGAGACCAGAGAGAGACCAGAGAGAGACCAGAGAGAGAGACCAGAGAGAGAGACCAGAGAGAGACCAGAGAGAGACCAGAGAGATGCCAGAGAGAGAGAGACCAGAGAGAGACCAGAGAGAGACCAGAGAGAGACCAGAGAGAGAGAACAGAGAGAGACCAGAGAGAGACCAGAGAGATGCCAGAGAGAGAGACCAAAGAGAGACCAGAGAGAGACCAGAGAGAGACCAGAGAAAGACCAGAGAGAGACCAGAGAGATGCCAGAGAAAGACCAGAGAGAGACCAGAGAGAGACCAGAGAGAGACCAGAGAGAGAGACCAGAGAGAGACCAGAGAGAGACCAGAGAGAGAGACCAGAGAGAGACCAGAGAGAGAGACCAGAGAGAGACCAGAGAGAGAGACCAGAGAGAGAGACCAGAGAGAGACCAGAGAGAGACCAGAGAGATGCCAGAGAGAGAGACCAGAGAGAGACCAGAGAGAGACCAGAGAGAGAGACCAGAGAGAGACCAGAGAGAGAGAACAGAGAGAGACCAGAGAGATGCCAGAGAAAGACCAGAGAGAGACCAGAGAGAGACCAGAGAGAGACCAGAGAGAGACCAGAGAGAGAGACCAGAGAGAGACCAGAGAGAGAGAACAGAGAGAGACCAGAGAGATGCCAGAGAGAGAGACCAGAGAGAGACCAGAGAGAGACCAGAGAGAGACCAGAGAGAGACCAGAGAGAGACCAGAGAGATGCCAGAGAAAGACCAGAGAGAGACCAGAGAGAGACCAGAGAGAGACCAGAGAGAGAGACCAGAGAGAGACCAGAGAGAGAGAACAGAGAGAGACCAGAGAGATGCCAGAGAGAGAGACCAGAGAGAGACCAGAGAGAGACCAGAGAGAGAGACCAGAGAGAGACCAGAGAGAGACCAGAGAGAGACCAGAGAGAGACCAGAGAGAGAGACCAGAGAGAGACCAGAGAGAGACCAGAGAGAGACCAGAGAGAGACCAGAGAGAGACCAGAGAGAGACCAGAGAGAGACCAGAGAGAGACCAGAGAGAGACCGAGAGAGAGAGACCAGAGAGAGACCAGAGAGAGAGAACAGAGAGAGACCAGAGAGAGAGACCAGAGAGAGACCAGAGAGAGACCAGAGAGAGACCAGAGACAGACCAGAGAGAGACCAGAGAGATGCCAGAGAAAGACCAGAGAGAGACCAGAGAGAGACCAGAGAGAGACCATAGAGAGAGACCAGAGAGAGACCAGAGAGAGACCAGAGAGATGCCAGAGAGAGAGACCAGAGAGAGACCAGAGAGAGACCAGAGAGAGAGACCAGAGAGAGACCAGAGAGAGAGACCAGAGAGAGACCAGAGAGAGACCAGAGAGAGACCAGAGAGAGAGACCAGAGAGAGAGACCAGAGAGAGACCAGAGAGAGACCAGAGAGAGACCAGAGAGAGACCAGAGAGAGAGACCAGAGAGAGACCAGAGAGAGACCAGAGAGAGAGACCAGAGAGAGACCAGAGAGAGACCAGAGAGAGAGACCAGAGAGAGACCAGAGAGAGACCAGAGAGAGACCAGAGAGAGACCAGAGAGAGACCAGAGAGAGAGACCAGAGAGAGAGACCAGAGAGAGACCAGAGAGATGCCAGAGAGAGAGACCAGAGAGAGACCAGAGAGAGACCAGAGAGAGAGACCAGAGAGAGACCAGAGAGAGAGACCAGAGAGAGACCAGAGAGAGAGAACAGAGAGAGACCAGAGAGATGCCAGAGAGAGAGACCAGAGAGAGACCAGAGAGAGACCAGAGAGATGCCAGAGAAAGACCAGAGAGAGACCAGAGAGAGACCAGAGAGAGACCAGAGAGAGACCAGAGAGAGACCAGAGAGATGCCAGAGAGAGAGACCAGAGAGAGACCAGAGAGAGACCAGAGAGAGAGACCAGAGAGAGACCAGAGAGATGCCAGAGAGAGAGACCAGAGAGAGACCAGAGAGAGACCAGAGAGAGAGACCAGAGAGAGACCAGAGAGAGAGACCAGAGAGAGACCAGAGAGATGCCAGAGAGAGAGACCAGAGAGAGACCAGAGAGAGACCAGAGAGAGACCAGAGAGAGACCAGAGAGATGCCAGAGAAAGACCAGAGAGAGACCAGAGAGAGACCAGAGAGAGACCAGAGAGAGACCAGAGAGATGCCAGAGAAAGACCAGAGAGAGACCAGAGAGAGACCAGAGAGAGACCAGAGAGAGAGACCAGAGAGAGACCAGAGAGAGACCAGAGAGAGACCAGAGAGAGAGACCAGAGAGAGACCAGAGAGAGACCAGAGAGAGACCAGAGAGAGAGACCAGAGAGAGACCAGAGAGAGACCAGAGAGAGACCAGAGAGAGAGACCAGAGAGAGACCAGAGAGAGACCAGAGAGAGACCAGAGAGGGACCAGAGAGAGACCAGAGAGAGACCAGAGAGGGACCAGAGAGAGACCAGAGAGAGAGACTGCAGATCTATCTGTGAGGACTGTGTTAGCTCAGGGCTCATGGATCATGTCTGACACGTGGCATTGGACTCGCCGTAATGTGGATTTATGGCGGTGGCGAGGAGAGGGGGTTTCTCGCCACGTTCCCATTTGTGGCGGTTTGTTCGGCGCCGAGTGCGAGTGTGTAATTGTCTGGTATCATTGTCTGTAACGACAGAGGTTTAATTCTCAGCTGTAGGACTTTAATCTCTGAGGCAGGACCGCTCCATCACCTTCAGTCACTAATGCAGCTCTCAGGAACCCGCAGGTGTTTTTAGCCCTGTCCATGCTCTGTGTTAATGTGTCTGTTACATTCAGAGGTCTCACATTTCTGAACATGTGTGTGTTCAGTGTGACAAAAGGCCAAAGGTTTTTATTTTAATAATCAGAAGATATTTTATGTTTTTCATGTTTCCAATCACCTCCTCTGTTCATTAGAAGTTTCTAGAACATAAATGTGGTCTCTGTGGTCTCTGTGGTCTCTGTGGTCTGTGGTCTGAGGTCTCTGTGGTCTCTGTGGTCTCTGTTTTCTGTGGTCTCTGTGGTCTCTGAGGTCTCTGTGGTCTCTGTGGTCTGTGTGGTCTGTGGTCTCTCTGTGGTCTCTGTGGTCTGTGGTCTGTGGTCTGAGGTCTCTGTGGTCTCTCTGTGGTCTCTGTGGTCTCTGTGGTCTCTCTGGTCTCTCTGTGGTCTCTCTGTGGTCTCTGTGGTCTCTGTGGTCTCTCTGGTCTCTCTGGTCTCTCTGGTCTCTCTGGTCTCTCTGTGGTCTCTCTGGTCTCTCTGGTCTCTCTGGTCTCTCTGTGGTCTCCTTGGTGATTGTGGTGATTAATGTGCTCGCCGCCGTGGAGTCGACCTGTGGCGCTCACCGTCCGATAATCCACCTCCAAGACACTCAACACTGGATTATTAGTCATTGCGTCTGGTCTGAGGCTGTAGACCCAGGACTGAGGCTGTAGACCCAGGACTGAGACTGTAGACCCAGGACTGAGGCTGTAGACCCAGGACTGAGGCTGTAGACCCAGGACTGAGACTGTAGACCCAGGACTGAGGCTGTAGACCCAGGACTGAGGCTGTAGATCCAGGACTGAGGCTGTAGACCCAGGACTGAGGCTGTAGACCCAGGACTGAGGCTGTAGACCCAGGACTGAGGCTATAGACCCAGGACTGAGGCTGTAGACCCAGGACTGAGGCTGTAGATCCAGGACTGAGGCTGTAGACCCAGGACTGAGGCTGTAGACCCAGGACTGAGGCTGTAGATCCAGGACTGAGCCTGTAGACCCAGGACTGAGGCTGTAGACCCAGGACTGAGGCTGTAGACCCAGGACTGAGGCTGTAGACCCAGGACTGAGGCTGTAGACCCAGGACTGAGGCTGTAGACCCAGGACTGAGGCTGTAGACCAGGACTGAGGCTGTAGACCCAGGACTGAGGCTGTAGACCCAGGACTGAGGCTGTAGACCCAGGACTGAGGCTGTAGACCCAGGACTGAGGCTGTAGACCAGGACTGAGGCTGTAGACCCAGGACTGAGGCTGTAGACCCAGGACTGAGGCTGTAGACCCAGGACTGAGGCTGTAGACCCAGGACTCTCTTCTTGTCACAGAACAATAGCAGTTATTTTCTTCTTCTATTGTTTGTTGGTGCTAATTTCACACATTGTCAGAAGGAGGTGTGTTTGGATCATCTGAATATGCATGCATCCCCCCTCCCCCCCTCCCTCCCTCACCCTCCCTCTCCCTCCCTCACCCTCACCCCTCCCTCTCCCTCACCCTCCCCCCTCCCTTCTGTCCGTCACTCATCACACAGACTATTACAAACCACTGCAGAAGAAGATTTGTGTAAGCTCTCAGTCGTACAGGGATTAGTCAAAGCAAAGGAAGGTTTCTCACCCATCATCTGTACTTCTTAGCAAGTTTTGTTTTGTTTTGTTTTGCCTCGCATCTATGACGACATCCTAAAAACAACGCCTTGGGACAAGGTCAGTGACATGCTAATGAGTTAGGAGGGGTGAGACCTGCACTCCACTTGAGCATCCCAGCAGACAGTAGGTCTGTGACATGCTAAGGAGTTAGGGTCGTTAGCCTCAGCAGGGTCGTTAGACCTGCTCCCTTCTACATCAGACCTTAGATTGTTTATGAGTTAGTATCAGGATTAGGGTGTGGCTAACCACACTCATAGGTTATAAATCTCCAACGCGCGGTCCGAGAATTCATTCCCTGAAGAAGTCCGCTAGTTTGAGGACGAAACGTCGGGAAAACGTACAGATGATGGGTGAGAAACCTTCCTTTGCACTGCAGAAGAATCAATGAACTCAGACTTGTCTGACACTGATCCAGGCTGTGGCCTCAGCGCCGCCGATGGTAACGGTCCTGGTACACACATGTCTCAGTCCCATGTGGACACAGACACCATGTGGACACAGACACCATGTGGACCCTGAGACCATGTGGACACAGAGACCATGTGGACACAGAGACCATGTGGACAGAGATACCATGTGGACAAACACAGAGACCATGTGGACAAACAGGGGTTGTCTTTGTCACTCTGTGGAGAAGAGAGCAACCGTCTTAGTAACCGTCTTAGCAACCGTCTTAGCAACCGTCTTAGCAACCGTCTTAGCAACCGCATTAGCAATCGCCTCAGTAACTCCCTTAGCAACCACCTTAGCAACCCACTTAGCAACCCTCTTAGCAACCGTCTTAGCAACAAGTCCTGTTATTCCAACTGCCCATATATGGTTTGAAAACGTTTTAAATCAGACTCATACATTTTTCAACCTTTCTTCTCGTCTCAAACCGAGCCTCAAACTTTCCCATCGCTTCGTTTCACAAAACAAACTAAGAACATCTTTAACTTCCCCCAAACCGCCGCCACTCTCAGCCCTAAAAAGCCGTTAGCATCTGGCATCACCGCGGGCAGAGTTAGCCGAGGACGAGGCAGCCCAGGAACATGCATCTCTGAGCCTCCATATATATCTGTGGTTCACACTGGACTGTGGTGAAGAGTCTGACTCAGGGTCCGGAGGCGAAACCAACGAGTGGTGGTGTAACATGGTGATTCCGGGAGAGGAGCTGGCGGTGGAACGTTGGAGAAAAATGTAGAAATCTGCAAAAATGTGACGTCTGCTCCAAAGAGTTTTATGAATGAAATCTGTGGCTTTGACATATTTGGATCTCGCAGCAGCGGCGTTCGTAGTAATGTGGATAAATAATCTGCTGAAGGAGCCGAGGCTGCTTTAAAGCTGAGGGACCTGACTATATAACAATAATAACAATAATAATAATAATGATAATTCTAATAATAATAATAATAATAATGATAATAATAATAATGATAAAAATAATAATGATAATAATACTACTACTAATAATAATAATAATGATAATGATAATGATAATAATAATAATGATAATAATAATAATAATACTGATAATAATAATAATAATAATAATAATAATATTCATAATATTCATTCTGCTAAAGCTGGAGATCATTATTTTGTTTGTATAAAAAACAGTCTGGCACTTTACAGCCGCAGCCGCTGTCACACCTCCCATCACAGTACTAACCAGGCCCTGCCCTGCTTAGCCTCAGAGGTCTGTGGGTAAAATCCTCAGACTCAACTGTTTTTGTAATTTAGGGATCAATTAGAATAAATCAAATATAAAAGTATTTTTCTTTTTCTACAGAATTATAATAAAATATTCAGAAAAACATCTTTCTCTGTTTTTTAGTGTGAAAAAAACCTGAATTTATTTCTTTAAAAAACACTTTGATTTTGGTGAAAACATGTTTTTTTTGTCAAACCTTGGACTAATCTACAAAGAGGAAGTAGTGTTTTGGGTTTTCCTGGAGAGTTATTACTGATTGTTCTGATGAACCTTTTCAGTAAATGTTAAAGTAATGATATACAATATTTTTATGTCACGTCAACATTAAACGGCCCCAATATTTCCAACATAATCTAAGTATGAGTACAGTGCTCTTATTTTGTTTTTCTCATCTCAAATGTCCAAATAATAATAATAATAAAACATTCATCAACATTAGCTCGGCTCAGGGCGATGTTTTCGCTGGATTTGGTGAGTATCTGGCAACCCCCGTCTGGGAGAGGACTGTGACTGCAGTACCACTTTAGGCCACACGTTTACACACCGCTCCTTTAATGGTGCTTTCAGACCGGATCCTGCTGCGTCGGGTTTCAATGCAGTCTATGGTGACGCGCGTTCGACCGTCACAACGCACGGACCTCTCGGCACGAGCGGACTGTTCAGTAGACACGCACGAACTGTTCAGTAGAGACGCACGAACTGTTCAGTAGAGACGCACGGACTGTTCAGTAGAGACGCACGAACTGTTCAGTAGAGACGCACAGACTGTTCAGTAGAGACGCACGGACTGCTCTGTAGAGACGCACAGACTGTTCAGTAGAGAAGCACGGACTATTCAGTAGACACACGGACTGCTCAGTAGAGACGCACGAACTGTTCAGTAGAGACGCACAGACTGTTCAGTAGAGACGCACGGACTGCTCAGTAGAGACGCACGGACTGCTCTGTAGAGACGCACGGACTGTTCAGTAGAGATGCACGGACTGTTGAGTAGAGACACACGGACTGTTCAGTAGAGACGCACGGACTGTTCAGTAGACACACACGGACTGCTCTGTAGAGACGCACGGACTGTTCAGTAGAGAAGCACGGACTGTTCAGTAGAGATGCACGGACTGTTCAGTAGAGATGCACGGACTGTTGAGTAGAGACACACGGACTGTTCAGTAGAGACGCACGGACTGTTCAGTAGACACGCACGGACTGTTCAGTAGAGACACACGGACTGTTCAGTAGAGACGCACGGACTGTTCAGTAGAGACACACGGACTGTTCAGTAGACACGCACGGACTGTTCAGTAGAGACACACGGACTGTTCAGTAGAGAAGCACGGACTGTTCAGTGGAGACGCACGGACTGTTCAGTAGAGACGCACGGACTGTTCAGTAGAGACGCACGGACTGTTCAGTAGAGACGCACGGACTGTTCAGTAGAGACGCACGGACTGTTGAGTAGAGACACACGGACTGTTCAGTAGAGACGCACGGACTGTTCAGTAGAGAAGCACGGACTGTTCAGTAGAGACGCACGGACTGTTCAGTAGAGACGCACGGACTGTTCAGTAGAGACACACGGATTGTTCAGTAGAGACGCACGGACTGTTCAGTAGAGACGCACGGACTGTTCAGTAGAGACGCACGGACTGTTCAGTAGAGACGCACGGACTGTTCAGTAGACACACACGGACTGTTCAGTAGAGACACACGGACTGTTCAGTAGAGACGCACGGACTGTTCAGTAGAGACGCACGGACTGTTCAGTAGAGACGCACGGACTGTTCAGTAGAGACGCACGGACTGTTCAGTAGAGACGCATGGACTGTTCAGTAGAGACGCACGGATTGTTCAGTAGAGACGCACGGACTGTTCAGTAGAGACGCACGGACTGTTCAGTAGAGACGCACGGACTGTTCAGTAGAGACGCACGGACTGTTCAGTAGAGACGCACGGACTGTTCAGTAGAGACGCACGGACTGTTCAGTAGAGACGCACGGACTGTTCAGTAGAGACGCACGGACTGTTGAGTAGAGACGCACGGACTGTTCAGTAGAGACGCACGGACTGTTGAGTAGAGACGCACGGACTGTTCAGTAGAGACGCACGGACTGTTCAGTAGAGACGCACGGACTGTTGAGTAGAGACGCACGGACTGTTCAGTAGAGACGCACGGACTGTTCAGTAGAGACGCACGGACTGTTGAGTAGAGACGCACGGACTGTTCAGTAGAGACACACGGACTGTTCAGTAGAGACGCACGGACTGTTCAGTAGAGACGCACGGACTATTCAGTAGACACGCACGGACTGTTCAGTAGAGACGCACGGACTGTTCAGTAGAGACACACGGACTGTTCAGTAGACACACGGACTGTTCAGTAGAGACACACGGACTGTTCAGTAGACACACGGACTGCTCAGTAGAGACGCACGGACGTTCAGTAGAGACGCACGGACTGTTCAGTAGAGACGCACGGACTGTTCAGTAGAGACGCACGGACTGTTCAGTAGAGACGCACGGACTGTTCAGTAGAGACACACGGACTGTTCAGTAGACACACGGACTGCTCAGTAGAGACGCACGGACTGTTCAGTAGAGACGCACGGACTGTTCAGTAGAGACACACGGACTGTTCAGTAGAGACGCACGGACTGTTCAGTAGAGACTCACGGACTGTTCAGTAGAGACGCACGGACTGTTCAGTAGACACGCACGGACTGTTCAGTAGAGACGCACGGACTGTTCAGTAGACACACGGACTGCTCAGTAGACACGCACGGACTGTTCAGTAGAGACGCACGGACTGTTCAGTAGAGACGCACGGACTGTTCAGTAGAGACGCACGGACTGTTCAGTAGAGACACACGGACTGTTCAGTAGAGACGCACGGACTGTTCAGTAGAGACGCACGGACTGTTCAGTAGACACGCACGGACTGTTCAGTAGACACGCACGGACTGTTCAGTAGAGACGCACGGACTGTTCAGTAGACACACGGACTGCTCAGTAGAGACACACGGACTGCTCAGTAGAGACGCACGGACTGTTCAGTAGAGACGTACGGACTGTTCAGTAGAGACGTACGGACTGTTCAGTAGAGACGCACGGACTGTTCAGTAGACACACGGACTGCTCAGTAGAGACGCACGGACTGTTCAGTAGAGACGTACGGACTGTTCAGTAGAGACGTACGGACTGTTCAGTAGAGACGTACGGACTGTTCAGTAGACACACGGACTGTTCAGTAGAGACGCACGGACTGTTCAGTAGAGACGTACGGACTTGGCGGGAAAGTGAAAAAGAAGGAGCAGGAGCGAAAAATCGACGCCCACAGGAGATGGATTCTGCTCATCCTTTCCCTGGGACGTTCGTGCGACAACCAATCAGAGAGCAGCAAAGTGTTCACGGGGACATTAGCGTGAACACATACTGCTGTTATATAAAGTCACCTCCGTGAACACATACTGCTATTATATAAAGTCACCTCCGTGAACACATACTGCTGTTATATAAAGCCCGTGGAATGTCTCTGTTCAAAGACACGCCGCAAAGCTACATATTGGAGAAGATCTGTGCACAAGAAGCCGCTAGCATAGCTCTGTTAGCATCAGAGCCGGCTACTTCCGGCGCGCGTCAGGACGTTCTGGTGTGAAGTCCTCTGCGTCTGAAAACTAGAGAATGTGCGTCTGGAGGGCGGGGCTTCAGCGTTTCAGCGTTGGCGTCTGAAAGCACCATCAGACTGAGACGAGGGACACATGTAAACGACAAACTTATACACACAGAGACACACACACATTAACACACATATACATATACACACACAAATACATATGCACACAACACATACAGACACACATTTACACACAAATACACACATATATACATACACGCATTTGCAAACAAAGGAGCCCAGACGCACACTTACACACATAGGCATACACACACAAATACACACACATAGGCAAACACACACAAATACACACACATAGGCAAACACACACAAATACACACAGACACACATATACACGCACACACATACATACACACGCATATGTACATACAGATGCTAAAAACAGCACCCAAACGCACACCTACACACATACAAATACACACACACACACCTCTGTGTGTGTGTCTGTGTGTGTTTGTGTGACTCCTGCTGCTCAGATGTGAAAAGCCGCTTAATGCGTTGAGTGTGCGGTCGATACATCTCTCAGCTCAAGGACACACACACACACACACACAGAGAGAGACCAGAGAGAGAGAGAGAAAGAGACAGGGAGAGTTTGGGTGCTGTTTTTAGCATTTGTATGTACATATGTGTGTGTGCCTATACATCGCCGATGGCGCATACTGGTTGCCTCGCTTCTGTCAGACCAGAGAGAGACCAGAGAGATACCAGAGCGATACCAGAGAGAGACCAGAGAGAGACCAGAGAGAGACCAGAGAGAGACCAGAGAGAGACCAGAGAGAGACCAGAGAGAGAGACCAGAGAGAGAGAGAGAAAGAGAGAGGGAGAGTTTTCCTGTGTTGTGTTGTGACAGTGAGGCCTCATTATAAACGGCACTTTCAAACCAGATTTACTTTTATAGAAACAGATCAAGTCGATGAAGACGAGAGAAAAGAGAGGAAATATTTCATGTCTTACATCAGACAGACTCAGTCCTGGGTCTACAGGGTCTGAAGAGCACAGGGACTGGCCTCCTGCTGGGACTCTGAGGAGCACAGGGACTGGCCTCCTGCTGGGACTCTGAGGAGCACAGGGACTGGCCTCCTGCTGGGACTCTGAGGAGCACAGGGACTGGCCTCCTGCTGGGACTCTGAGGAGCACAGGGACTGGCCTCCTGCTGGGAGTCTGAGGAGCACAGGGACTGACCT
>OZ035836.1:1909538-1917038 GCA_964034765.1 Knipowitschia caucasica
CTCTCTCTCTCTCTCTCCCCACTGTCCATAAATGTGAAATGTGCAGTCTTTGCTTTTACATATAACCACTACATTCCTGAGGTTCTTTGAGTTTCTCGAATCCCCTGTCTCCCCCCCGTCTCCCCCTGTCTCCCCCTGTCTCCCCCGTCTCCCCCGGTTTCCCCCCGGTCTCCCACTGTGACTGTGATCGTCCCAGTTCTGATCCAGATAAAACAGGACACTTGAAAGAAGCGTCTGATGTGGGTCCAGGCTCGGTCCACTTTCCCTCGGACTTTAAAGGCTCGGCCCACTTCTTCTTCTTCTGCTGAGACCACTGAGACCTGAGACCTGAGACCTGAGACCTGAGACCTGAGACCTGAGACCTGAGACCGGGATCCTGTGGACTCAGACTCCGACACAAACAAAACATGGTCTGGTCTCTCTCTGGTCTCTCTCTGGTCTCTCTGTGGTCTCTCTCTCTGGTCTCTCTCTGGTCTCTCTTTTGTCTCTCTCTCGTCTCTCTCTCTGGTCTCTCTGTGGTCTCTCTCTTTTGTCTCTCTCTTTTGTCTCTCTCTGGTCTCTCTCTGGTCTCTCTCTCTGGTCTCTCTCTAGTCTCTCTCTGGTCTCTCTTTTGTCTCTCTCTTTTGTCTCTCTCTGGTCTCTCTCTGGTCTCTCTCTCTGGTCTCTCTCTAGTCTCTCTCTGGTCTCTCTTTTGTCTCTCTCTGGTCTCTCTGTGGTCTCTCTCTTTTGTCTCTCTGGTCTCTCTCTGGTCTCTCTTTTGTCTCTCTCTGGTCTCTCTCTGGTCTCTCTTTTGTCTCTCTTTGGTCTCTACGCTGCTAAAACCAAAGTTATTGAAATAAAACCAAACCTTCATCGTCTTCATCGACCCCCGTCTCCGCGGTGATGAAGAGCGAGCGGCGGCGGCGGCGAGCGTAGATCTGCATGTCACACAAAACACAACATAATAAATTCACTGGACACTTACTCTGGGACGGGGGAGGCTAGTACAGAGGGAGGGGAGGGAGGGGAGGGAGGGGGAGAATGAGTCAGCGGTGTTTCCCTGCCATTATTGAGACACATCATACAAACCTGTGGCGCCCCCTGCAGGTGAAAGCCAGATCCTGTCAGACCTTTGAAGCTAAGCAGGGCAGGGCCTGGCTATTGCTGCGATGGGAGACAGTGGGGCGGCTGTAAAGTGCCAAACTGTGGTTGTGTCCTTAGGCAAGACACTTCCCCCACATTAGAGTGAGTCTGGAGTGTGTGAGTGGAGATCTCGTCCTTTCAGTCTTTACCCAAAGCTCTTGACCAGAGGTGAGAGACTGCAGACGCTTCTCCCTCTTTGGCGCATCAGTCTGATACAGCGACTGCATCCTTCCCTCACTGTGAACTCTGACCCCACAGCGGTGAAGGCCTAACTTAACTTTAACTTTTACTTCTGAAAATACTTTACTTTTGAAAACACAGTCATTATCAGCAGGACTGAGATACAGACTAAGATTAAAAACCATATTTAGCTGAATATTGTTTCTTTGGAGCTAAAACACGGCTGTAATGGAGAGTGTGTGAGTGCGTTGGACCCCGGGGCCTCGGCTTCACAGCAAAGGATCGACAGTTTCACTTTAATGGGTCCAAACGAGGCCGGGGCCGAGTCCAGGATCCTCTGGGACCACCTCCTAACGACGGAAGTTTCCAACAGAATCCTACGACGACAGGAGTCTGTGAGAAGTTTATTCTGAGAGTTACATAAAAGTGTGAGGACCATAATGAGACCGGCTGAACATCGAGGGACTGCTCTATTATTCTTTTGGAAATGGAAAGAGAGAGAACTTCTTTTCATCTGGTTTTTATCTTATTTTCTTTGTTTAAAGTCATAGTGTCACAATAAATACACTGTATATGTTTTTAAATGGCTGCTTTAGGTCAAAACTTTCTTTAAATCCACACTTTACTGCCACAAACTCTGCTCGTTTCCTTCCCGCTCTGATCAGCAGCTCTGATTGGTCAGAACGCTGCCTTCTGATTGGTCAGAGCGCGGCCGAGCCCCTCTGTGCACGTGCATGAGAGCCACACACGAGTATTTGGTGCAAAGCATCATGGGAGCTCGTCCACTGCACAGAACCGGGAGGATCAGACGATGCCCAAATATGGACGAGTTCCACTAATCTCTCGGTCTCTGTGAAGTCCCATGAACCACTGAGCACAAGCCGTTCATTTGAACAGGACGCCATCTTGGATCACCGGGGCTTGGATGGGACTTTGTAGGGACGGCTTTATCTTTGCATGTTGCTAAGGCTGTTGCTAATGCGGTTGCTAAGTTGGTTGCGAAGTCGGTTGCAAAGGCGGTTGCTAATGCGGTTGCAAAGGCGGTTGCTAAGGCGGTTGCTAAGGCGGTTGCTAAGTTGGTTGCAAAGGCGGTTGCTAAGTTGGTTGCAAAGGCGGTTGCTAAGCTGGTTGCTAAGGCGGTTGATAAGGCGTTTGCCAAGGAAGTTGCTAAGGCGGTTGCTAAGGCGGTTGCTAAGGCGGTTGCGAAGGCGGTTGCGAAGGTGGTTGCTAAAGAGGTTGCTAAGGCGTTTGCTGAGGAAGTTGCTAAGGCGGTTGCGAAGGTGGTTGCTAAAGCGGTTGCTAAGGCGTTTGCTGAGGAAGTTGCTAAGGCGGTTGCTAAGGCCTTTGCTGAGGAAGTTGCTAAGGCGGTTGCTAAGGCAGACTGTAATCTCAGCGAATGACGGCAGAGAAAGTTACTTGAGGAGAAGAAGCCATTTGTAAAGTTTGCAGACTGTCAACCCGCCTTGCTGTCGTGTGACTGTGGTATGCTAACACCAACGCTAACGCTAATCACACCTGCGTCTATGTTCCAGCTAAAAATACGTCTCTCCTCCTCCGGGGAGAATCCGCAGGTGTCGGGATTGTTCTTACAGATTCCAAAGTCCCTGCTGGCTTTTGGCACGACTCTAATTTACACCTCTTGGATTTACGTACGGCGGAACATTTGCATAATTGAGATTTAAACTTTCTTTTTTCTCTTGTTCCCATGCGTTGGTTTTGTGCCAGACCCTTCCACCTGAAGAACGTGTGTTGCATTGTTGCTGTGAGCGTTCTTGGCATTCTGGGTTTTATTAATTGCCATTGTGTGTGTGCGTGTGTGTGTGTGTGTGTGTGTGTGTGTGTGTGTGTGTGTGTGTGTGTGTGTGTGTGTGTGTGTGTGTGTGTGTGTGTGTGTGTGTGTGTGTGTGTGTGTGTGTGTGTGTGTGTGTGTGTGTGTGTGTGTGTGTGTGTGTGTGTGTGTGTGTGTGTGTGTGTGTGTGTGTGTGTGTGTGTGTGTGTGTGTGCGTGCGTGCGTGCGTGCGTGCGTGCGTGCGTGCGTGCGTGTGCGCGTGTCTGTGTGTGTAGGTGTGTGTGTGTGTGTTTCAGTGCATTATACATCGATTATACATACACAGCGTCATGACATAAGCAAATAAAAATAATCTAAATGTAAATAACAAGAAAAACTTCATACAAAGTAGTTTTACTATAGATTTGAAGTATAATAACTCATATAAATCTATACTAATAAGAACTATGTAAAAAGTAATAATTATAATAATCATGGAAATACATATTTTTAGCAGTGATTTTGCAGCTGAATGTTTTGCTTCTCTGGGGTAGAACTAGATGCTAGCTGCTAGCTGCTAGCATAACTGTTTACGAGTCCTTGGTTTAAATATAACGCTTTTCTGTAAAACTTTGGTCGTCTTTGTTTCATCATCGTCTTCTGCCTCAGACACGACCCCTGCAATAAGCAATCCACTGTTGCTTATTGTTGGGCTAGTGCTAGTTCCTTATGGTATGTCCAGTCACCTCTGGTATGGTTAGTTACCTCTGGTATGGTTAGTTACCTCTGGTATGGGAAGGTTTCTCACCCATCATCTGTACTTCTTAGCAAGTTTTCCCGACGTTTCGTCCTCAACCTGGGGACTTCTTCAGGGAATGAATTCTCGGACCGCGCGTTGGAGATTTATAACCTATGGGTGTGGTAAGCCACACCCTAATCCTGATACTAACTCGTAAACAATCTAAGGTCTGTTTGATGTAGAAGGGAGCAGGTCTAACGACCCTGCTGAGGCTAACGACCCTAACTCATTAGCATGTCACAGACCTATTGTCTGCTGGGATGCTCACGTGGAGTGCAGGTTTCACCCCTCCTAACTCATTAGCATGTCACTGACCTTGTCCCAAGTTAGGGCGTTGTTTTTAGGATGTCGTCATAGATGCGAGGCAAAACAAATCTTAACCCTCCTCCTCTGTTAAGAGAAGGTTTTTGTTTCCTCACAAAAATGGCTTCTTTCACCCCTCTCTCAAACCAATTCTTCTCCCGAGCCAGAATTTTAACCTCTGTGTCATCCACCGTGTGGTTGGAGGCCTTGAGGTGGAGATGAACAGCCGACTGTGGCCCACTAGAGTTTTCTCTACGATGTTGGTAAAGTCGTTTCTGTAGAGTTTGTTTGGTTTCTCCAATATAGTGGTCAGTGCACTCCTCTTCACTACATTTAATTGAATACACCACATTGCTCTGTTTGTGTCTGGGTGTTTTGTCTTTGGGATGCACTAATTTCTGTCTTAACGTGTTGAAAGGTTTGAAATACACAGGGATTTTGTGTTGCCTAAAGATTCTTTGTAGTTTCTCTGAAACTCCCGCCACATACGGTAAGGACACCCCTCTCCTCCTACTTTCTTCTGTCTGTTGGACTGTGTCTCTGGCCTTTCTCGTCCTTTGGGCTTTAGTAAAAGACCACTTGGGGTAGCCACATCTGGAAAGTGCTCTCTGAACATGTTTGGTTTCTCTGTTCTTTCCCTCCGAGCTTGTGGGGACCTGGTGGGCTCGGTGTTGAAGTGTTCTAATGACCCCGAGTTTATGTTGTAGCGGATGATTTGAGTCAAAGGCCAGGTACTGGTCAGTGTGAGTGGACTTTCTGAAGACCTCAGTCTCTAATTGTCCGTTCTCCAGTATGATGACCTTACAATCTAGAAAGGCGAGTTCACTCTCCTTAGCATCCTCGCGAGTGAAATTTATAAAAGGGTCCACCGAATTAATGTGTTCTGAAAATGGTTCCACTTCCTGTTTCTTTAAACTTAACCCATGTATCGTCTACATATCGAAACCAATGGCTTGGCGCTGTCCCTTGGTAAGAGCCCAGGGCTTGTTCCTCCAGTTTCTCCATATACAGATTGGCCACTATAGGAGAGACTGGGGAGCCCATCGCACAGCCATGAATCTGTCTAAAGAAGGTGCCTCTAAATTGGAAATACGTGGTGTTAAGACACATTTCAAGTATTTCACAGATGTGGTCAGCTGTTAGTTTTGTTCTCCCCCCTAGTGTGGCGTCTTTCTGTAGGCTTTCTCTTACAGCCTCCACCGCCTCTGTAATAGGGACCGACGTAAAAAGCGATGTCACATCAAACGAGACCATTGTCTCATCTGTGTCAAACTGGAGGTGTTTGATTTTATTTACAAATTCTTTTGTGTTTTCTATGTGATGGTGGGTGTTACCCACCAAAGGAGCCAGAATGGTTTTGAGGTGTTTAGCCAGGTTGTAGGTGATAGAGTCTATGCTACATACAATAGGCCGAAGTGGAAAGTTTTGTTTGTGTATTTTTGGGAGGCCATAAATACTGGGGATGGTGTCTCCTGGGTAAAGTTTGTAATATAGTGGTTTTTCAATAATGCCCTCTTTCATTAAGTTCTGAAGGAAGTCTATAATCTTTTTTCTAAACCCACTGGTAGGGTCCCTCTTCCTAACTTATCGTTGCCAACTTTGGGAGAGACGCCCTGGTCTTGGCACGCGGGTTGGAGAAAATCAAAAGAAAACTAGCAGACGCCAGAAATCATCTTAGGTTTAATCTTAGGTGTAGCCAGAGTAAACTTATCCCAAAATGTTTAAAGCAAAAAGCATTAGAAACAGGCCAGTTGGCAAGGAAAATACAACAAAACTACTGTATGAAGATTCTCAATTTAAGAATTCGACGACTTAACATAGAGATTATAAACCTAAAGGACGAGATAGAGGGCCTTAAGCACAAACTGGAATTGGCAGTCTCACCAGAGTTTTTTCAGAGGATTTGGACGTTTACGGAAACTGCCCAACTGAACCATCACAAGAAGGCCAAAGAACGTCAGATAGGCAAATTTCTAAAACTCCAAAACCATAATTCTTTTCAACATTCTAAAAGTGAAATTGGACAAGGTTTGGACAGGGAGAATTGGGTCAAAAATCTGTCTGATCGGCATTTATCACAAGCGGAAAAAGATGTTCTTACCAAAGGCCTAAATTTTGCAATAACCCCAAAAGATATTCCTACAATTGAATACATCACAGCAGCAGAAGCAGCCATTAGAAACAACAAACTAACGGAGAGTGAGGCAGGGGCCCTCAGACTGAGAGTCTCTGCCACACTCAAAAGTGCGAAGCCCCCACAATCCAACGTCTCATTAGATGAGCAAAAAGCATTATTGGCATTACAAAAGGATGAGAGTATAACTATTTTACCAGCTGACAAAGGCAGATGCACAGTTATCCTCAACAGCTCAGACTATGAGGCCAAAGTTAATCAGTTACTCTTGGACACCAACACGTACCAGCCATTGAAGAGGGACCCTACCAGTGGGTTTAGAAAAAAGATTATAGACTTCCTTCAGAACTTAATGAAAGAGGGCATTATTGAAAAACCACTATATTACAAACTTTACCCAGGAGACACCATCCCCAGTATTTATGGCCTCCCAAAAATACACAAACAAAACTTTCCACTTCGGCCTATTGTATGTAGCATAGACTCTATCACCTACAACCTGGCTAAACACCTCAAAACCATTCTGGCTCCTTTGGTGGGTAACACCCACCATCACATAGAAAACACAAAATAATTTGTAAATAAAATCAAACACCTCCAGTTTGACACAGATGAGACAATGGTCTCGTTTGATGTGACATCGCTTTTTACGTCGGTCCCTATTACAGAGGCGGTGGAGGCTGTAAGAGAAAGCCTACAGAAAGACGCCACACTAGGGGAGAGAACGAAACTAACAGCTGACCACATCTGTGAAATACTTGAAATGTGTCTTAACACCACGTATTTCCAATTTAGAGGCACCTTCTTTAGACAGATTCATGGCTGTGCGATGGGCTCCCCAGTCTCTCCTATAGTGGCCAATCTGTATATGGAGAAACTGGAGGAACAAGCCCTGGCCTCTTACCAAGGGACAGCGCCAAGCCATTGGTTTCGATATGTAGACGATACATGGGTTAAGTTAAAGAAACAGGAAGTGGAACCATTTTCAGCACACATTAACTCGGTGGACCCTTTTATAAATTTCACTCGCGAGGATGCTAAGGAGAGTGAACTCGCCTTTCTAGATTGTAAGGTCATCATACTGGAGAACGGACAATTAGAGACTGAGGTCTTCAGAAAGTCCACTCACACTGACCAGTACCTGGCCTTTGATTCAAATCATCCGCTACAACATAAACTCGGGGTCATTAGAAC
>OZ035836.1:1922038-1964538 GCA_964034765.1 Knipowitschia caucasica
CTGACACACACACACACACACACACTATACACTGACACACACATCCTCAAATTGCCTGTAACATTCCTCTGGCCTCGTTCCTCCACCTCTCACTGAGTCAGAGTCAGACAGAGGAGGAACAGCGCCCCCCACAGGACAACACTGGCACTGCACACACACACACACACCCACACACACACACACATACACGTTTTTGTTACCTGGTGGGTCCCTTTGACAGGGCCGTTCAGAATGGGACCCATAGACATAATCTTTTTTTACCAAGACTTTAAGTAATACAAAACAGTCAATAGAAAACAAACAACTATTTTAAAGGAATTTTATTTTAGATTTTTTTTTCGAATTGCAGTGATTCTATTTTTGACATAGAATTTAATGCCACTCCATGTCCGATGTCTAAGGTCATCTGGTGAGGCATTAATGCAGGCCAGGCCAGGCCAGGCCAGGCAGTGAGACTTCCCAGGGACCTTTCCAGTCTGTATGAAAGGTGTCATGGTCTTCTCCACAGCCTTCACCTCAGATGCAGACCATGGCTTTCTTACACGTTCTAGGGAGAGAAATAAAAATATATTAGCAATATACACTCCCAGGGTTAGGACCAAGCAGCCTGGCTGTAATCCCCCACCTGGTACACTTACCAGAAGGGGCACTGCCACTACCATGGGGTGCATCTGGATGAATGGTTGAAGGTTCTCCGCTTGAAGTTTCTTTTAGCCCGTCCGTTTGTGAGAGGATCTCTACTGCTCTCCCTGTCGCACAGAAAATAAAAATACAAGTGGCCTTTAGGGGAAAAAAATCATACATATTTTAATATTATCAAGAATTACCTTCAGGCTCAATTTGTATCTGGTCGAGGCTCTTTCCTTCGAATTCCGTCACTCTTCCCTGCTCCATGGCCATCAACACTTTGCTGATTTTGGCCAGCTCCAGTGTCCCCTCTGGTAGTCTGTAATATTGCCTGTGGATGCGAATGTCATGGCCGAGGAAGTTGGCTAGTATGTCCATCTCATTCTCTTTCATATTGAGAACTGTAGACATAGTAGCTATGTGCTTTCTAAGTTTGGTTGAGGATAGCATCTCTGGATGCACCGCACCACATTCTTTGGCTACCTGGCGTAGGGAGTCTGATCCCCTGATGTGGGTGTCTGCGCCCGGGCGGGAGAAGAAGTATGGGTTATGGTCAGAGATGGAACAGGCCCTTCTGTTCTCCACCAGCACCTCCATCCAAGCAATCATTTCAGGAGTCAAAAGAACCGGCACTTTCCGACTTCTTTTCCCTTTAATTTCAATGCGTTGAAAATGCTGACACAGCTTTTTCTCAAGTTGGGACAGTCCCAGAGCAATGTCAGAATGGATCCCAGTCTTACTTCTTAAGGTAAAGGCTGTCAGTGGCATCTTTGAAACCTCACCTTCCCTTCTTCGATTGAAAATGATGACCTCACAAAGAGTCAAAACTGCCAGTTTAGACCAATGCTTAGACGTTGGCTCACTTATTAGGGTTTGCACATATTCAGGTCGACATACCTCAATATGTGCATGCATGGCTCTAACGTCCTCAGTCAGAGGGAGCAGGTCCGGAGTGTTCCACTTGGCTTGCCGGAGGGTCTGTAGGGCAGCAGAAGAAACACAGACGTCCCACCTCTTCTCAAAAAGCAGCCGGCTTCGTTGGAGGTTTTTAATAAATAGTTCATCAACACAATGCTCCATTTTTGAGTCACATTCAAGAATATCTGCTAGCTTTCTGAGGCTATGGCCGAGTTTGAGGGCCAAGGATGGAGTCTTGTATTGATTTGTTTCCTCATCATATCCAGCCACAGACCTGACTGCATCAATCACATGGTTAAAGTTGGAACGAATAAAGAAATCCTTAATTGTTTTCAGTTTCCCTGCGGTTTTTGCTTCGTTAATTAACCTACCGACTTCTCTCATTTTCTGCCTAATGTAATCATACATACCGCCATGCGCGGACGCGCGCGAAGCTCAGCGCGCACTCGCAGAGCAAGTACTGTGTATGGAACGCTTATACCCGGACTCTCTGATTATTATCCTGGGGGATTTTAATAAGGGAAACTTGAGCCAGGAATTACCCAAATACAGACAGTTTATCAAATGCCCGACCAGAGAGGAGAACACTCTGGATCACTGTTACACCACCGTGCGCGGAGCTTTTCGCGCTGTTCCCAAGCCAGCCCTCGGCTTCTCAGATCACTCCATGATACATCTGGTTCCTGCTTACAGACAGAGACTAAAGCTCTCGAAACCTGCAGTGAGGAGCTCCAAAGTGTGGTCTGATGAAGCTGTGGAAGAGCTGCGCGCATGCATGGAATCTACAGACTGGGACCTTTTCAGAGCTGCCACAGACAGCTTGGATGAATATACGGACACTGTGACGTCATACATCCACTTCTGTGAGGATAGCATCATTCCAACAAGGACCAGGGTCATCTATAACAACGACAAACCCTGGTTCACTGCTAAACTCCGGCAGCTCAGGAAAGCAAAGGAGTCTGCTTTCAGGGAGGGGGACCGCAGCGGCTACAAAGCAGCTAAATATCAGTTCAGGAAAGAACTGAAAGCAGCAAAGTCCCGGCACAGAGAACGACTACAGGAGCAGTTTGGTAACAACGATACTGCTTCTGTCTGGAGGGGCCTACGGGAGATCACCAACTACAAACCCAAAGCCCCCCCCTGTGCTGATGACCACAAGCTAGCTGACGATCTGAACTTATTTTTCAGTCGCTTTGATGCTGCCCCTGACACCTCTCCCTCCCCCACCCCCCACTACTCTAACGACCCACCCATCAGCCCTGCCCCCAGCCTAACAATAGCCGCTAAAGAGATTAAACAACTCTTCCTGAGGCTGCACCCCCGCAAAGCTCCTGGCCCGGACCACGTGTCTCCGGCCACTCTGAGACACTGCGCCAGTGAGCTTACTCCTGTGTTCACGGACATTTTCAACTCCTCTCTGCAGTCCTGCCATGTCCCGGCCTGCTTCAAATCCTCCATCATTGTCCCCGTCCCGAAGAAGCCCAGGATCACAGGACTCAATGACTACAGACCTGTAGCACTTACGTCTGTCGTCATGAAGTCATTTGAACGCCTGGTTCTCTCCCATCTCAAGTCCCTCACCTCCCCCCTCCTGGACCCCCTGCAGTTCGCCTACAGAGCCAACAGATCTGTAGACGACGCCATTAACCTGGCCCTCCACCACATCCTACAGCACCTGGACTCCCCGGGGACCTACGCCAGGGTCCTGTTCGTGGACTTCAGCTCTGCCTTCAACACAATCCTGCCATCCCTGCTCCAGGACAAGCTCTCCCAGCTCAACGTGCCCGATTCCACCTGCAGGTGGATCACTGACTTCCTGACGGACAGGAAGCAGCGAGTGCGTCTGGGGAAGAATGTCTCGGACTCTCGGATTATAAATACAGGAGCCCCACAGGGCTGTGTTCTTTCTCCCCTGCTCTTCTCCCTGTACACCAACCACTGCACCTCCAGCCACGACTCCGTGAAGCTGATCAAGTTCGCGGACGACACCACCCTCATTGGACTCATCTCCAACAACGATGAGTCCGCCTACAGGAGGGAGGTGGACCGGCTGGTGTCCTGGTGCAGTGGTAACAACCTGGAGCTGAACGCCCAGAAGACAGTGGAGATGATTGTGGACTTCAGGAAGAGCACTGTCCCCCCCGCCCCCACCCTCCGTGATGGACTCCCCCATCACCTCTGTGGAGTCCTTCCGTTTCCTGGGCACCACCATCACCCAGGACCTCAAGTGGGAGCCGACCATCAGCTCCCTCATCAAGAAGGCCCAGCAGAGGATGTACTTCCTGCGGCAGCTCAGGAAAGCCAAGCTGCCTGCACAGATGTTGGTGCAGTTCTACACGGCCATCATCGAGTCCATCCTCACCTCCTCCATCACCGTGTGGTTCGCTGGAGCCACAGTCAGGGACAAACAGAGACTACAGCGCATTGTGCGCTCTGCAGAGGAAGTGATCGGCCGCAGCCTTCCATCGCTGCAGGACCTGTACGTCGCCCGAGCTCGAGGCCGGGCTGGTCGTATCACAGCCGACCCCTCTCACCCTGCACATGGACTATTCCAACCACTCCCCTCTCACCCTGCACATGGACTATTCCAACCACTCCCCTCAGGCAGGAGGCTGCGGTCCATCAGGACTAGAACCTCCCGCCACAAGAACAGTTTCTTCCCCTCTGCTGTTGGACTCTTGAACACTTCTTAACCTGTCCCCCCGCCCTTTATAAAGTCACTTTACTGCCCATCATACGTCACTTTACTTCACTGTACTGCTGTCACCTTACATTGTGTGCACCATGTGCACTTGTATATTGTAAATAGTAACTGTAACTCTATTTTAAATTTAAATGTATTCTTTAGAAGTGTTTTTTATTCTTATTTTTATTATCTCTTTTTGACTGTTGCACTGAGCCAAAGCAATTTCCAAGTCTGTGACCTCCCGTTACTTACGTTGGCAATAAAAATGATTCTGATTCTGATAATAGGTACATAGTATAATATATACAATATAATATTGCCCAAGTCATTTTGCATCGTTAAAATGGTAATAAGGAGAAAAACATAACTCTTTACATGTTTTCCAAGAACAGTGGAGAATTAGTTAGGCAATTATGTGATGTAGCTCACGATGTTTCCTATCACAGTTACAGAAGTCACTGACCATAGTTATTGGATGATGTTCCAAGATATTTGTGTTTCTGAGTGTGCACAAATGGATGTTTATGTCTGCTTTCAGTTGCATCCGACTATTGTCAGTGATGGGAATCATGCTCCAGTGCTGAAGCAGGGGAACACACTCACGTGTGTAACCTGTTTTAAACATGGCGGAGAAGCACAAATGCTCACACACGTGCAAACCCATGAAAGGGCATCTGTTTGTCATGGAGCTATGTTTTAACTTCGAATCCAGGTGTTGTGCAATATTGTAAATTTGTTCTTTAAAGTGATTGTCTAGAGTTTGTCAGAAAGAGAGACAGAGAGGTACTTGATTTGAAAAAAAAAACAACCCAAGCTCCCTCCCCCTTCCTTTCTGATTGGTCTACACGCTCTTACCGGAAGTATAGCATGATTTATATAATGTTTGTTTTACATTAGTAGGCCCGAGCGCCACCAGACCAATAAAATTCATTATTGCGCATAAATTCATTGGGCATAGATAGTACTCACTACTACTCATACCCGTATTATAATAGATCCATGCTCATACACGCGGAGTGGGCGTGTCGAGTAGTGACGTCACTACCAGACACGCCCACTACTCGACACGCCTCCGTACTGCAGGCCGCAGACAGATACACTTGAAAAAGTCTTAAAACTCTTAAATCGATCTAATCCCAAATTAAGACACATGTTTTGCCTAATTTCAGCATTTTTAGACTATTTTCTCATCACTTTTCACTCTATGTTCTGCTCTGGCCCTCACAGAACGCTCCGGGTCGAATCTCTCCGATCTGTGACATCATAGCTAGACCCCGCCCCCTTGTCAATCAGCACAAACCACAAAAACAACCCAATATTATTAAAAAAATGACTTTATGCCAAGTGAGAATACGGACTTTGTGGACACATTCGTAACAGCGCAGCCGTACAGAGAACCGTCAATAATGATCTTTAGAAAGAAACACAATCCTAGAAGAAGAACACAACCCAAGGATCCTGTCGCACAAACCCAACATGAGAACAAGGCTTTCCTGGTTATCAGCCAGAAAATGGAGTAAAAATATATATCAAAAACTCCCAGACATTTCCCTTTAATCTGCATCGTAGAGAGGGAGGAGGAGACTTTGTTTTAAAATGACGTATATTCAAAGTGGTAACCATGGAAACGGTGAGATCCTTCCATTCAGTCGTCAAAAAACAGCATATAAAAATATACAGCAATGCAGAGGTTTGAACCGGGCCACGCGGGAAAAGGTGAGATTATGAGCCTTTGAAAGTGAAAGTAAAAGTATAACACGGCTCAGTGCTTTTGTACCTGTGCTAAAAGTTTATTTCATACAATTTATACAAAATAAAAACTGAAATATTAAATGAGATTCGAACTGAACTCATTTGAAACGAAATCTGATATTTGATGTTTTTGATGTTAAGATGTTGTTTAGGTGAGAATTACTATTTTCACTGTTTAGACCAGAGAGAGACCAGAGAGAGACCAGAGAGAGACCAGAGAGAGACCAGAGAGAGACCAGAGAGAGACCAGAGAGAGACCAGAGAGAGACCAGAGAGAGAGACCAGAGAGAGACCAGAGAGAGAGACCAGAGAGAGACCAGAGAGAGACCAGAGAGAGAGAGGAGAGAGAGACCAGAGAGAGACCAGAGAGAGAGAGAGACCAGAGAGAGACCAGAGAGAGAGAGAGAGAGAGAGACCAGAGAGAGACCAGAGAGAGAGACCAGAGAGAGACCAGAGAGAGACCAGAGAGAGACCAGAGAGAGACCAGAGAGAGAGACCAGAGAGAGACCAGAGAGAGACCAGAGAGAGAGACCAGAGAGAGACCAGAGAGAGACCAGAGAGACCAGAGAGAGACCAGAGAGAGACCAGAGAGAGACCAGAGAGACCAGAGAGAGACCAGAGAGAGACCAGAGAGAGACCAGAGAGAGAGACCAGAGAGAGACCAGAGAGAGACCAGAGAGAGAGAAGAGAGAGACCAGAGAGAGACCAGAGAGAGAGAGAGAGAGACCAGAGAGAGACCAGAGAGAGACCAGAGAGACCAGAGAGAGACCAGAGAGAGACCAGAGAGACACCAGAGAGACCAGAGAGACCAGAGAGAGAGACCAGAGAGAGACCAGAGAGAGACCAGAGAGAGACCAGAGAGAGACCAGAGAGAGAGACCAGAGACAGACCAGAGAGAGACCAGAGAGAGAGAGACCAGAGAGACCAGAGAGAGACCAGAGAGAGACCAAAGTGAGACCAGAGAGAGACCAGAGAGAGACCAGAGAGAGACCAGAGAGAGAGACCAGAGAGAGACCAGAGACCAGAGAGAGACCAGAGAGACACCAGAGAGAGACCAGAGAGAGAGACCCAGAGACAGACCAGAGAGAGACCAGAGAGAGACCAGAGAGACACCAGAGAGAGACCAGAGAGAGAGACCAGAGAGAGACCAGAGAGAGACCAGAGAGACCAGAGAGAGACCAGAGAGACCAAAGTGAGACCAGAGAGACCAGAGAGAGACCAGAGAGAGACCAGAGAGAGACCAGAGAGAGACCACTGTGTCTGTTTGATTTTCTGATCCGTGTCGACGAATCGACAACTTGGTAAAGTCCTTTGACGAGGCTAAAAACATAGAATAGAATTGTTGTGATGAAAAACAGTTAAACATTATTTATTAGAAACTTAAAGCTGCTGAACCTAAAGTTTTGTTTCGAGACTGAAATGTTGTTTGTCGCGATAGAAAAAGTGTGAGAAATGTGTTTATTGTGGATAAATCCGACGTCATCTCCCCAGGTCATTGTGCTGACGTGATCCAACAGTCCCTGTGAGTCACTATTTGACCCTTTGGGCTCAGACAGAAATAAGAATTAGATTTTTACATGAGCTTTGAAAATAGAGACCACAGCTTTAAGTCTCGCACCAAATGTTAGTGCTATAAGAACCAAGTGGAACTCTGAGGAGCACAGGGACTGGCCTCCTGCTGTGACTCTGAGGAGCACAGGGACTGGCCTCCTGCTAAGACTGAGGAGCACAGGGACTGGCCTCCTGCTGGGACTCTGAGGAGCACAGGGACTGGCCTCCTGCTGGGACTCTGAGGAGCACAGGGACTGGTCTCCTGCTGGGACTCTGAGGAGCACAGGGACTGGCCTCCTGCTGGGACTGAGGAGCACAGGGACTGGCCTCCTGCTAAGACTGAGGAGCACAGGGACTGGTCTCCTGCTGGGACTCTGAGGAGCACAGGGACTGGCCTCCTGCTGGGACTGTGAGGAGCACAGGGACTGGCCTCCTGCTAAGACTCTGAGGAGCACAGGGACTGGCCTCCTGCTGGGACTCTGAGGAGCACAGGGACTGGCCTCCTGCTGGGACTCTGAGGAGCACAGGGACTGGCCTCCTGCTTTTCTGATTTAAAGCCTTGTCTTGTGAGTTGCCGTGTGTGGACTGTGCTATACCAATAACCTTGCCTAATGCTAAAGGGTTATGAACATATGACATCAGTGACTTTTCCGCGTGGCCTCGCACCAGCATTTTTGTGTTACAATTTGAGTAAACTTCTGAACCATCAAACGACAGAATAAAAATAAACATATGTACATGTAGATACGGATACAGGTGTAAAAAATAAAAGAATACAGAATACATACAGGTGAACAGAACCATGAACAGAACCATGAACAGAACCATGAACAGAACCATGAACACGCTCAGAGCAGAGGAGTCATTCTGTGTCCGTCCTAAAAACAACAAAGTTCACAATCTGGTCCAAAGAGTTCCATCCACATGGACGGCGTGCTCCGGTGTCTGGCCGTGACTGCCCTTCCTCTGATTGGCTGCGTCCGTCCTGAGAAAAGGTACTTGTAGAAGAAGAAAGCAGTTTGTTGCTGGGGGACGTGAATGCTTCTCGGGCACAAGACGCCATTTTGTGTCCACGGAAATCACAGTTGCATCTTTTTGTTTTCCCCCGTTTGGATTGAATGGTATAGACCAGGGGAGAGACCAGGGGAGAGACCAGGTGAGAGACCAGGTGAGAGACCAGGTGAGAGACCAGGGGAGAGACCAGGGGAGAGACCAGGTGAGAGACCAGGGGAGAGACCAGGGGAGAGACCAGGGGAGAGACCAGGGGAGAGATTAGAGGAGAGACCAGGGGAGAGACCAGGTGAGAGACCAGGGGAGAGACCAGGGGAGAGACCAGGCGGAGACAGGACCAGGGGAGAGACCAGGGGAGAGACCAGGGGAGAGACCAGGACCAGTGGAGCTAGGACAAGGGGTGCCAGGACCAGGGTAGGGACCAGGGGACCCAGGATCAGGGGAGAGACCAGGGGACCCAGGGCTAGGGGAGCAAGGACCAGGGGAGAGACAGGACCAGGGGAGACAGGACCAGGGGAGACAGGACCAGGGCAGGTTGAGAAGCTAGTAGCAGATCTTGTGTTTCTAATCTGGTGAAAGTGTAAAACAGCCGGAACAATCAGTTGTGTCCCTAGGGTGCTGTGGCGAGGGCGGGGTGGGGTCCTTAGGGTGTTGTGGCGGGGCGGGGTAGGGTCCTTAGGGTGCTGTGGCGGGGTGGGGTCCTTAGGGTGCTGAGTTGGGGTGGGGCGGGGTCCCTAGGGCGCGGTGGTTGTGATTGCGTTCAGGTCTTTCATGAGGCCCTCCAGGTGGGCCATCTCCTCCGTCAGCTCGTCGGGTTCGTAGCTCTGCGGGAGAGGCACAGGAGGGGGGGCGTTACTGCGCGAGGCGGAGGGCGTCAGGGAGGCCAGGACCTGCAGGAGAGCCAGGGGGGGGGAAAGAGGGGGGAGAGGGGGGAGAGGGGGGAGAGCAAGCCCAGGTCAGTCAGGTTAGGAGGGCAGGGGGAGGGGCTGATGCTGAGGCAAAGACTGCAGCTGATGTCCTGTACCTGTGATACCTGGACCTGGGGTAAGTCTGGGGGTAGACCTGAGGCTGGATTATGGCGTTAATAATCTGGTTTATCGACGCCTCTTTATGCTGCCTTTACCTTTTTACTCTAACGACTTCTCTGCACCTGGAGCCAAAGAGATTCTAGTTTGTGACCTCCTGTGACCTCCTGTGACCTCCTGTGACCTCCTGTGACCTCCTGTGACCTCCTGTGACCTACGATGCAATAAAAAACATCTGGTTCTGGACCGGGTCTTGCTTTTTTATTAACCAAAAAATATAGAGAAGTATAGAGTTGTTCTATACTTTATGTAAAGGTTGATGTTTTATTATTGATAGAATATGTTTTATTTTGACGCTTCCTGTCTCAACCGGAAGTCAAGTGGCTCGCGCAACATCAGACGGAGAAACGTTACAGTGTATGGACGTTACAAACAAACAGACGGTCTAGTAGTCAATGGTCTAAAGAGGAAACAGAGCCAATATGGTATAAAAGAAACAACAACAAAGTTTAGCAACAGTTGAGATAGAGGGAACAAGGTATGGATTGATTTTATTTGTGTAACAATTGTTTCTTTGTGTAAAATAACTAGTAATTGTGATATAACGGTTTACAATGTAATTGATGCTAGATAGTATTTGGACATGATTGTAAGTTGATTTTCATTTCTGTTCTAGCTCTTACGTTGGTTATATGAATATATGGAAGGACAAAATAAACTTCATTTTAACCATCAGTTCTGGCTTCAACTATACACTCAACTGGACGCTACAATAAATTTTAATGAAAATACTGCTAATCCAAGATCTGACAGCTGCTTGTACATAATCTGTCTTTCTGTTGAGTATAGAGCACAAAACAATAACACATGAGGCACCGTTTCAGGTTGACCACACTGACATAATCCATCACGATGCTTGCCAATGATTTCCAAATATGCTGCTAGCCCACAATGCCCCAGCCTCAATCTAACAATCTTTACCTGATTTGCCCGGCTAGATATCCACACAGGCCTAATATTTTGCACAAGTGGCTGAGAATTAAAATAATGCCTCCCCCTTTTCTCTTTCTCCCACACTTTTTGCCACTGATTTTGCACAACACTTTTTATGATACTTATACACTCTAATTTTCCCAAACAGATGTTATACTCTATTTCCTCACACAGAAGAGACTGCTTAGCCAGTGTATCAGCTCTCTCATTCCCCACTATACCTGAATGAGATGGGATCCAGCGAAATACTACACTAGATCCCCTTGCTTCAAGCCGACGGAGGCAACACAACATCTCCAAGATTATATCGGCTCGGGCCCCAGACAGGCCAGCAGATATAGCCTGTAAAGCAGACACTGAATCTGAATAAATATAAGAGGATTCAAAATTATTCCTCTCTACGCAATCAAGAGCCAAATACATACAATACAATACAATACAATACAATTTATTCTTGTATAGCCCTAGGTCACAACAGAAGTCATCTCAGAGGACTTAACAAAACCATTGAAATCACCAACACAGGTCAGAGAATCAACAGTTAAAACACATGAAGAATACAGTATAAAGCACACACAGAAGAAAATGTCCATACATGTTGTAGAATGCTAAAGTGTCCTGATCATCACCAATCCTTTCTGTTGGACACTAACTGTCCAACAAGACCCTCCTGCATCGACAAGGAAAAACTCTTAAAAAACCCAGTGGGAAAAAGTGAGAAACCTTGGAGGAGAACTAGGGAAACCCACAGGGAGGGAGACCCATTTGAGAAAGGGATCCGCTCCTCCGGACGGACAGACTAATGATCCAGGACCTAAGCTAGCTACAGAACGTGGACCAGTGGACGCTGAACGTGGACAGGTCCGGTGCAGGACTGAAGCACTCCCAGGCGGGTCGGGCGGGGCAGTCCGCAGGTGTAGATGGAAGAGGCCAGGCTCAGAGATCCCGTCATCGTACCATGAAACAGACAATGGGACAACGGGTGAATAGCAATGAACAAACTACAGTCAGAATCCTAAAAATGCTAAACAGATAAAGTAGGAAGGAGGAGAGGATAGTGCTCAAGTTACCATACTTCTCCCAGCAAACTGACTCCCTATGCAGCTTGACTAACACTCTGAGGAGTTTAACCTTCTCCGAGTCTTACCTTCCTAGCCATATGCTAAACTAAAGAGGACTGTTTTTTTAAACCTAGCCTTGAATAAAGAATAACATACAGCATAATATATAACATAATATACAACATAACACAATACATTATTGAATAATATATAACATAATATATAACATAATACAGCATATATATATAATATATACACTACATATTATATATTACCTAATTATATGCTAAATTAAAGTAAAGTGCTTTAAGCCTGGCCTTGAATGTGGAGACCGTATCTGCTTCCTTAACATAAATGGGAAGCTGATTCCACAGTAAAGGAGCTTGGTAGCTAAATGCTCTGCCACCAACAGTGACCTTTGAGACCTTAGGGACCACCAGACGTCTGGCGTTTTTGTGAGCGCAACGCTCGACCTGGTTGATACGACACTAACGTGTCTTGGAGATAAGAAGGGAGCCAAGCCATTTATGGCTTTATATGTTAAGAGTAGGATTTTAAACTTTATTCTGTACTCCACAGGGAGCCAGTGGAGTGATTTTAACACCGGAGTTATGTGCTCCCTCCTTTTGGTACCTGTTAAGATCCTAGCTGCTGTATTCTGAACGAGCTGGAAGCTCTTCAAAGAGGCTTTAGGGCACGCTGCCAGTAAAGCGTTACAGTAGTCGAGCCTTGAGGTGACAAACGCGTGAATGAGTTTTTCCGCGTCACTTTTAGGAAGGAAATTCCTAATTTTAGCGATGTTCCGTAAGTGGAAGTACGCCGTTTTAGTTGCTTGGCTTATATAAGCCTTGAAGGAGAGTTCTTGGTCAAAAATGACTCCAAGATTCCTCACAGTGTTACTGGGTATTATACTGACATTATCGAGAGTAACCATCTGGTTAGTGAGGGAGTCACGCAGGCGCTTCGGACCGAGTAGGATCACTTCTGTCTTCTCCGGGTTGAGAAGTAGGAAGTTAAGAGTCATCCACATTTTAAGGTCCTTTATGCAGGCACTGAGCTTTTCTAGCTGATCTGTCTGATTAGGCTTCATCGACAGATAAAGCTGTGTGTCATCTGCATAGCAGTGGAAATTAATTCCATGCTTTTTAATAATGTTTCCCAGTGGCAGCATGTAGAGAGTAAAAAGAATCGGTCCGAGTACCGAACCCTGCGGCACACCGAATTCCACTCCAGAATAAGGCGACGAGTCCTGATTCACATTGACGAAGTGATATCGATCTGATAAATAGGATTTAAACCAGCCAAGGGCTGTTCCTCTAAGACCTATATCACATTCTAGCCTCTGCAGTAGAATGCTGTGGTCTATTGTGTCAAATGCAGCACTAAGGTCCAGTAGGACCAGCACTGACACTTGTCCATTATCGGCAGCTAGTAGTAAGTCATTTGTGACTTTGACTAGTGCCGTTTCAGTGCTATGATGAGCTCTGAATCCTGATTGAAAGACTTCAAACATATCATTTTCCTGCAGGTGGCAGCGGAGCTGCTCAGCTATAAGTTTTTCCAGGATTTTAGATATAAAAGTGAGGTTCGAGATCGGTCTGTAGTTTGTAAGTATTTCTGGGTCCAGGTTTGTTTTCTTCAGAAGGGGTTTGATTACCGCGGTTTTAAAAGCTTGTGGGACATAGCCACATTGTATGGATGCGTTTATTATATTTACGATAGGCTCAATTATCAAAGGAAGTATGTCTTTGAAGAGCCATGTCGGGACTGCGTCTAACATGCAAGTTGAGGCTTTTGAGGATGTGACCACAGAGATCACCTCTGCTTGGCTCACAGCCATGAATTTATTAAGGCCCACTGAAGAGTCTAAGTGGGAAGTCACGTATGCCGCTTCAACCTGTCCACCACTAACAGCAGGAGCAACCTCCTCTAGCTTGTCACGGATGGATGTAATTTTATTATTAAAGAAGTGGAGAAAGTCGACACTGCTCAGTGAGCTTGGAATTTTAGGCTCGATTGCGCTATGGCAGTTTGTGAGTTTAGCGACGGTACCAAACAAAAATCTACTGTTGTTTTTATTCGCTTCTATTAAAGTTGAATAGTATTGAGTTCGAGCCCCGCGAAGGGCCTTCTTGTAGTTTCGGAGACCTGCTTTCCACTCCCTGTGGACAGGCTCCGAGTGGGAGTGGCGATATAGCCTCTCCAATTTTCTGACGTCCTGTTTTAAAGTGTGGAGTTGAACACTGTACCAGGGCGACGATGATCTAATCCTAATGGTTTTCTGTTTTAAAGGAGCTGCTGCATTTAATGCAGATTTTAAAGACTCCATAGTGTTGCCCACCGTTTGGTCAATGACTGAGGGACTGCAGCTGCTGTGAACAGGTTCACCTGCAGCAGTATTCAACATAGGCTGTATTAGTTCTTTGAACCTTGTGATAGATTTATCATTTAAGGTTCTTTTCATTATGGTTTTATCTTGCGGGACAGGAAAGTCCTCCAAAGCGAGATCAAACGTGATCAAGAAATGGTCAGACAGCAACGAGCTTTGACGCTGGATGTCAACATTGGAGACATCACAGCCGTAGGTCAGGACAAGGTCCAAGGTGTGGTTATGAATGTGAGTAGGTTCCTCGACATTCTGAGTAAAACCAACACCATCTAGTACGGCGCTGAAAGCTTTGTTTAAGCTGTCAGTGCTGTCGTCCACATGTATATTGAAGTCTCCAGCTATAACTATGTTTTCCCATTCCAAAACTAGGTTTGAAATGAAGTCAGAGAATTCTGTTAGGAACTCGCTGTAAGGACCAGGAGGTCGGTATAAAACTATAAATAGTACTGCTTTTTGTTTTCTCCACCCAGGACAGGTGATTGAAAGTGTTAAGTTTTCAAACGAGTGAAAAGCGTTGTTGGTTTTGGGACTAAGAACCAAGTTGGTGTGTGATATAATCGCAACACCACCGCCGCGACCTGTAGCTCTGGCTTTCTGGTAGTTAACATGCGTCGGAGGAGTGCACTCATTCAATCTAACGTAGTCGTCCTGTTGGAGCCAAGTCTCCGAGAGCGCAAACAGATCCAAGCCCTTGTCTATAATAAGTTCGTTTATGAGAAGCGATTTAGACGAGATTGATCTGACGTTCATTAAACCACATTTAACAACCCTACCGCTAGAACTATTTCTGTCTGTCTGAACTTTTATTAAGTTACTGTGTCTGACACCTAGGTCAGATTTCCTCGCATATAGTGCTTTAGACTTCAAGCGGGGAACACACACAGTTTCAATCTGACTAGGTTCTGAGGCTAGTAACTGAGCACACACAGGCACACACACACATGCACACACAGTTTCAATCTGACTAGCTTCTGAGGCTAGTAACTGAACAGATGGGGGCTCAGAGGTTGTGGCAGAGCAGCTCTGCACCCGGGCCTCAGTTCTGCATCGTCATTTGAGCCGAGCAGAACAGTTTAGAGCCAGGGCCAAATTCTTAGCCAAAAGGGATGTACCCGCCAACGTTGGGTGGATATCATCCGAGCGGATGAGACCGGGCTTTCCCCAAAAGGCACTCCAATTGTCAACATGAACAACACCACTTCGAGGGCACCAGCCAGACAGCCAGCGGTTGAAAGCCGAGTGTCTGCTGAATGCTTCTGCACTGCTAGTGCTAGGTAGGGGCCCAGAGAAGATGACAGTGTCGGCCATTGTGCTAGCCAGCTTGCACACGGCGGCGACTTGCAGCTTCAACACCTCGGACTGTTTCCGCCGAACGTCATTACCACCCGCGTGAATAACAATTCGACGGAAACGCTGCATACAACTGAGGCCCTACAGAAACACACACAGGGACATAAAGTAACACACACAGAGACATACAACTGAGGCCCTAAAGCAACACACACAGAGACATACAACTGAGGCCCTAAAGAAACACACACAGAGACATACAACTGAGGCCCTAAAGAAACACACACAGAGACATACAACTGAGGCCCTAAAGCAACACACACAGAGACATACAACTGAGGCCCTAAAGTAACACACACAGAGACATACAACTGAGGCCCTAAAGCAACACACACAGAGACATACAACTGAGGCCCTAAAGTAACACACACAGAGACATACAACTGAGGCCCTAAAGCAACACACACAGAGACATACTACTGAGGCCCTAAAGAAACACACACAGAGACATACAACTGAGGCCCTAAAGAAACACACACAGAGACATACAACTGAGGCCCTAAAGCAACACACACAGAGACATACAACTGAGGCCCTAAAGTAACACACACAGAGACATACAACTGAGGCCCTAAAGCAACACACACAGAGACATACAACTGAGGCCCTAAAGCAACACACACAGAGACATACAACTGAGGCCCTAAAGTAACACACACAGAGACATACAACTGAGGCTCTAAAGCAACACACACAGAGACATACAACTGAGGCCCTACAGAAACACACACAGGGACATAAAGTAACACACACAGAGACATACAACTGAGGCCCTAAAGCAACACACACAGAGACATACAACTGAGGCCCTAAAGAAACACACACAGAGACATACAACTGAGGCCCTAAAGAAACACACACAGAGACATACAACTGAGGCCCTAAAGCAACACACACAGAGACATACAACTGAGGCCCTAAAGTAACACACACAGACATACAACTGAGGCCCTAAAGCAACACACACAGAGACATACAACTGAGGCCCTACAGAAACACACACAGAGACATAAAGCAACACACACAGAGACATACAACTGAGGCCCTAAAGTAACACCTACAGAGACATACAACTGAGGCCCTAAAGTAACACCTACAGAGACATACAACTGAGGCCCTAAAGTAACACCTACAGAGACATACAACTGAGGCCCTAAAGTAACACACACACAGACATACAACTGAGGCCCTAAAGCAACACACACAGAGACATACAACTGAGGCCCTAAAGAAACACACACAGAGACATACAACTGAGGCCCTAAAGCAACACACACAGAGACATACAACTGAGGCCCTAAAGAAACACACACAGAGACATACAACTGAGGCCCTAAAGAAACACACACAGAGACATACAACTGAGGCCCTAAAGCAACACACACAGAGACATACAACTGAGGCCCTAAAGTAACACACACAGAGACATACAACTGAGGCCCTAAAGCAACACACACAGAGACATACAACTGAGGCCCTACAGAAACACACACAGGGACATAAAGTAACACACACAGAGACATACAACTGAGGCCCTAAATAAACTGTGTGTGTGTGTGTGTCAATGTAACTAAAAATACTACGACCACTACTATTAAAAGAACATCACAAATACATTAATACATAAAAAAAATACATTGAACAAAAATCATTAATAGCAAATGAATAATAAAAAATGAATACAGACAAAAAGAGCTGATTGGCTGAGAGCCGATTGGCCGAGAGCTGATTGGCTGAGAGCTGATTGGCTGAGAGCTGATT
Source organism: Knipowitschia caucasica (assembly GCA_964034765.1). Lineage (NCBI taxonomy): Eukaryota > Metazoa > Chordata > Actinopteri > Gobiiformes > Gobiidae > Knipowitschia > Knipowitschia caucasica. The sequence goes on from OZ035836.1 coordinate 1,939,166, forward strand.
GGCTGAGAGCTGATTGGCTGAGAGCTGATTGGCTGGGAGCTGATTGACCGAGAGAGCTTGGTCCTTTCTTTTTCTACTTTTACGTCTTTAAAATCTGAGCTAAAGAAAAATCATGTAAAATCTGGAGAAAGAACCAAAGTTTTTAGAGAGAAATGAACTATTGTAATTTTTGACATTAGGTCCAGTTACTGTGGGTGGAAAGTCAGGGACATCACCTTTAAAATGGAACCAAACATAGACTCATTACCGACAGAGTGAGAGACAGTCTTTGTGCTCTCCTTTGTTCTGTGAAACTATGAAACCAGAGAGAGACCAGAAAGAGACCAGAGAGAGACCAGAGAGAGACCAGAGAGAGACCAGAGAGAGAGAGACCAGAGAGAGACCAGAGAGAGACCAGAGAGAGACCAGAGAGAGACCAGAGAGAGACCAGAAAGAGACCAGAGAGAGAGATCAGAGAGAGACCAGAGAGAGACCAGAGAGAGACCAGAAAGAGACCAGAGAGAGAGACCAGAGAGAGACCAGATAGAGACCAGAGAGAGAGACCAGAGAGAGACCAGAGAGAGAGACCAGAGAGAGACCAGAGAGAGAGACCAGAGAGAGACCAGAGAGAGACCAGAGAGAGACCAGAAAGAGAGACCAGAGAGAGACCAGAGAGAGAGACCAGAGAGACCAGAGAGAGACCAGAGAGAGAGACCAGAGAGAGACCAGAGAGAGACCAGAGGGAGAGACTAGAGAGAGAGACCAGAGAGAGACCAGAAAGAGACCAGAGAGGCCAGAGAGAGACCAGAGAGAGAGACCAGAGAGAGAGACCAGAGCGGCACGGTGGCTGAGTGGATAGCACTCTCGCCTCTCAGCAAGAAGGTCCTGGGTTCGAATCCCGGCCGGACCAGGGCCTTTCTGAGTGGAGTTTGCATGTTCTCCCCGTGTCTGCGTAGGTTTCCTCCGGGTACTCCGGTTTCCCCTACCACTAAAAATATGTCCAATAGTTCTGGCATGCGCTTCCTGTACTGGCGACCCCGCTCCCATCTCTGTGTGGAGTGAGAGACTAATGCCCAAAATTAACAATTGTAAACCGCTTTGAGACTCAGATCTGCAGTGAAAAGGCGGTATATAAATAAAAAACTTACTACTTACTTACTTACTTACCAGAGAGACCAGAGAGAGACCGAGAGTGACCAGAGAGTGACCAGAGAGAGACCAGAGAGAGACCAGAGAGAGACCGAGAGAGATCAGAGAGAGACCAGAGAGAGACCGAGAGAGACCAGAGAGAGACCAGAGAGAGAGACCAGAGAGAGACCAGAGAGAGAAGAGGGACAAAAAAAAGTCATGACGTGTTTCTCACCGTTGACCGTGAGAGTGACCTCGGTCTCGCCGACGCCGATCCTGGGCACGATGGCTTTGCACACGTACTGTCCCGCGTCCGCCTGCCCCACCGACTTCAGGTACAGCTGGTTATTGTTGCTCAACACCTGCAGCAAAACCACACGGAACCAGGAATTAGACTCAGACGGAACCAGGACTCAGGGTCAGGCAGGTCCAGGACTATTTATCTACTGTATGTACTGTATGTATGTCCAGGTATAATCCGGTTCAGGACTGGGTCTGCGGTGAGACTCGGGTCCTGGTATAATCCGGTTCAGGACTGGGTCTGCGGTGAGACTTGGGTCCTGGTATAATCCGGTTCAGGACTGGGTCTGCGGTGAGACTCGGGTCCTGGTATGATCCGGTTCAGGACTGGGTCTGCGGTGAGACTCTGGTCCTGGTATAATCCGGTTCAGGACTGGGTCTTCGGTGAGACTCTGGTCCTGGTATAATCCGGTTCAGGACTGGGTCTGCGGTGAGACTCGGGTCCTGGTATAATCCGGTTCAGGACCGGGTCTGCGGTGAGACTCGGGTCCTGGTATAATCCGGTTCAGGACTGGGTCTGCGATGAGACTCGGGTCCTGGTATAATCCGGTTCAGGTCTCGGTCTGCGGTGAGACTCGGGTCCTGGTATAATCCGGTTCAGGACTGGGTCTGCGGTGAGACTCGGGTCCTGTTTAATTCATGGAACATGTAGATTTACTCTGAGTCCATTAGAGCGGATCCTCTGAACGTGTTGGTTCTGAATTAAACATTTACGACACGGAGTCTGGACCCGGCGGCGCTCGGCTAAAACCAACACCGGGTCTGGGAGGAGGCGTGAAGAGGAGACATGAGAGGGAGCAGGGGATCTATGTCGGGACGAGGCATGGGGAGGCAGCTTTCCAGACCTATCCACTCAGATTCAGATTCAGATTCAGATTCATTTATTTGCCATTTGCAGTAAAACCACATTGGAAAAACTGTGCAAGACTACCCCAGTGTGCACCAGCGGCACACACCAGAGCTCTTGCCACGGCGCCATCTTTACGGCGCCATGCGAAAAGATGGCGAAAAGTCAGACTGGTCTAAAGCAGGTCTGAGTCAGGTCTGAGGCAGGTCTGAGTCAGGTCTGATTCCGGTCTTACCAGGGTCTGAGTCGGGTCTCAGTCCGGTCTTACCAGGGTCTGAGTCCGGTCTTACCATGCTGGATCCCTTCTTGGTCCAGGTCAGGGTGAGGGGAGGGTTTCCGGACCATTTACAGTTTAACGTCACGTCTGAGTCCACGTCCACCGTGACGGGTCGAGGTTCTACCACCAGGATGGGTCCAACTGCAACACACACACACACACAAGTCACACACACACACCAACGTCACACACACACACAAGTCACACACACACACAAGTCACACACACACACAAGTCACACACACACACACACAAGTCACACACACACACACACAAGTCATACACACACACACACACACAAGTCATACACACACACACCAAAGTCACACACACACAAGTCACACACACACACACACACAAGTCATACACACACACACACCAAAGTCACACACACACAAGTCATACACACACACACACACCAAAGTCACACACACAAGTCATACACACACACACACACCAAAGTCACACACACACACATACGCACACACACACCAAAGTCACACACACACACACACACACACCAAAGTCACACACACACACATACGCACACACACACCAAAGTCACACACACACACCAAAGTCACACACACACATGACCAATCTCTCACCGTAGACGCATCTCACACCTCAACCACAAACCAGCAACACACATGGTCCAGACATGTGAGTCCGGACCATGTGAGTCCGGACCATGTGAGTCCGGACCATGTGAGTCTGGACCATGGGTCTGGAGAGACTCAGACCCTCTTCACTCTTCAGGTGGAAGCAGCAGGATTCAGCCATGATAGTCACATCATGATGATGATGGCGCCAGCAGTGTGCATGGCGCACCGTCTCTCTGCTCTGTTTGGCCTGTTTTTAATTGTTTTATTGTTGGATTGGTGCCAAAATGCCACAGCTCTGTTTGTTTATGATCGCCATACACTTTTAAACATTCGGAAATCTTATGAGGTACTGACTAAACACAGTTTGGACCAGCATGGCTCAGCACACATTCCTCCCCCTCTGCGCTGGGCCATCCCGAAGAGGAAACGCCCTAGGAAAAGGCGCAAGCGAGGCAACGTCCTTGTCCGAGTAAGAGCTCACCTGAAGTCTCGGAGAACTACAGCTCTAGTTGAGAAAGCGAGATGGATCACGCCCGTGCCAGCAGTGGATGGATGCAGTGCAGCCGGTGACCCGGTCTGCCCGGCTCTTTGGTACCGTTCCAGGCTGAGAGCAGCCAAGCGCGGTGTGGACTGGGGGAACATCCGCAAACTCGCCCGAGCTCAGGCCCCACGCCCTGGGCACACTGCACTCCGCATGGCGCTCCTGAACACCAGGTCCATCTCAAACAAAACTTTTCTGCTTAATGACTTCTTTGTCACGAGCAACCTGGATTATTTTTTCCTCGTGAAGAAGTGGGTTGAAGCGGGTGAGTGCTCAGCCTTCTCTGAACTTCTTCCTCCTGGCTGTTCATGTTTAAATTCACCGCGCACCACTGGAAGAGGTGGAGGACTTGCAACAGTTTTTAAATCTGATTTTATCTGCTGTCTATTTCCCTCCAATGTGTTCTCCAGTTTCGAACTACAACTTTTAAAAATCCAGACGAACCCATTGACACTTGGCGCAATAATCTACCGCCATCCAAAATTTAATACGAGTTTTATTCAGGAATTCTCCGATTTCCTGGCGGAGATAGTCACTCAAACAGACCAGCTTTTAATCGTGGGGGATTTTAATATTCACGTTTGCTGCGGCGACACCAAGCCACTTGTGAAGTATTTTTTAAATACTATTGACTCTTTTAACCTCACGCAATGGGTTTGTGGTCCCACGCATGAAAAAGGACATTCACTTGATCTTGTCCTTTCTCTGGGAATTGAAGTGAACATTGAGCGCATCTGTGATATGCATATTTTAGACCATCTCCCCGTTATTTTTAACATAAGTCTGCCGGGTGCCAAAGACTGCGGTGTTATCCCCGTGCGCACACGACGCGTGTTCACGCCACTGTCAGTGGATGATTTCTCTGCAGCGTTTCTGTCGTCTGTACCTTCCCCGCTCACTGCTCCGTCCAGTACAGTGAATGCAGAGGAGCTTACAGAGGCATTTAACTCGACCTGTGCAGTTATTCTGGACAAAGTTGCGCCTTTGGTGTCTAAGCGCCAAAAGCCTGTGTCAGAGCCTTGGCTCAACGAGGACACACGTGCGCTCAGACGCGAGTGCAGGCGTGCGGAGCGTAAATGGGATAAGGGCAAGTTACACGTCTCCCTTGGAATATACAGAGACTGTTTTACCAAGTATCAGCGAGCTGTAAAGACTGCAAAAGCTCAGTATATGTCTAATCTTATCTCTACGAACAGCCAGAGACCACAGATTCTTTTTAATGTTTTAAATGGTTTGGTTAACCCTGTGCCCTCCTCTGGTCTTGTCCCATCTGAACCTTTGTGCAATGATTTCCTGTCATTTTTTGTAAACAAAATATTGCACATTAGGATTTCACCTGTTTTCTCAAGTGTCTCTGAGCCCATTGTGAACACTGTGTCTGATATCTTTGATGAGTTCACGCCTGTATCTTTCACTGAGTTGTCCAGAGTTGTCCAGCATCTTAAACCGTCCAATTGTCCACTGGATATTGTTCCTGCACATTTTTTAAAAAGTGTTTTTGGTGTTGTTGGGCCTTACGTCACGCATGTTATCAATGCGTCCCTTTTATCTGGCTGTGTTCCGGGTGTTTTTAAGCACGCTGTAGTTCAGCCACTTCTTAAGAAGCCCACCTTGGACAACACTGTTCTTGCTAATTACAGGCCTATTTCGAAGCTGCCTTTTTTAGCCAAAGTATTGGAGAAAACAGTTCTTAATCAATTCCAACAGCATCTGGACACAAATGGCATCTTTGACACGTTTCAATCAGGTTTTAAAGCTCTACATAGCACAGAGACTGCACTGCTCAGAGTTTTTAATGATCTGCCATTTTAGTTCTTTTAGATCTGACAGCTGCTTTTGACACTATAGATCATAGCATTTTAATGTCGCGTTTGGAGCACTACGCTGGTTTTAAAGGCACCGCATTAAACTGGTTCAGGTCCTATCTTGGTAACAGGTGTTTTTCTGTCTACTTTGGGCCCTACAAGTCTGGCCTGGCACCCCTTAATTTGTGGCGTTCCACAGGGCTCCATTTTAGGCCCCGCCCTTTTTTCTTTGTATATGCTGCCACTTGGAGATATTCTAAAGAAACACAATGTCTCCTTTCATGCGTATACAGATGACCTGCAGATCTACCTGCCTTTAAATCCCATCTCAGTGTCAATTGCAACACTGGTAGATTGTCTCCAGGAAGTGAGATCATGGCTGGCCCAAAATGTTTTATTTCTCAACGAGAATAAAACTGAGATTGTTGTTTTTAGCTCCAGCCTCCCTGTGGAGCTCACTGATGCACTTGGTGCACTCTCTGCTCATGTCCATTCCTCTGCCAGAAACTTAGGAGTTATTTTTGATAGCACCTTTAGGATGGACAAGCAAATTAATTCAGTCATCAAAGCCAGCTTTTATCAGCTCCGGGTCTTGAGCAAAGTGAAGGCTTACATCCCACCGACTGACTTTGAGCGAGTTATCCACCTTTTTATTTCTTCAAGATTAGATTACTGCAACTCGATGTATTGTGGTCTGGACCTGGGCTCTTTAACGCGCCTTCAGCAGGTGCAGAATGCTGCTGCTCGCTTACTCACAGGGACACGTAAGAGAGAGCACATCACCCCCGTGCTGGCCTCACTTCACTGGCTCCCTGTTACTTTCAGGGTTGATTTTAAGATTCTGATGCTTGTTTTTAAATGTTTGAATGGTTTGGCCCCTGTATATCTGTCGGAGCTGTTATCTCTGTATGCTCCGGTCAGATCAGTGCGGTCCGAAAACCAGATATTGTTGAATGTGCCCCGGTCTCGTCTCAAAACTGGAGGAGACCGAGCCTTTTCTGTTGCTGCCCCCAAACTGTGGAACAGTGACCTCTGTTCATCAGAGCAGCTCCTTCATTGAAAGTTTTTAAGTCTAGTTTAAAGACACATTTTTACACCTTGGCTTTTAACACCAGTTGAGGTTTGACCACTTTACTTTTACATGTATGTGTATGTATTTTATACTGTTTTATTTTTATTTTTATCATTCGTGCCTGTGAAGCACTTTGGGCAGCTGGTGTTGTTGTAAATGTGCTATATAAATAAAGTTGACATTGACATTGACATTGACATGTTTACTAATGTGTACTGTTTAAATTAACCCTATTTAAATAAAAGAATAAATACATGTGTGTATAAATCCTGAACAAATGGACATGAGTCAGACTGAAGCCAGAGCAGCTGAACCGGACCCCAGTTTGGGAAACACTGTTTCTTTTTAAATCTGCTCAAAGCTGAAGCTCGAGGATGAAGTGAAGCTAAAGTCCTGTTGCACTTTTACCCCAGGAGGAATCAGCTAGAGCGTCTCTGCGGCACTTTCTCATTCATCACCGGCACTTTGCAAACTCTCTACACAAACTTCTCTACAGTAAAAAGTCTGCAGTGAGGCCCGGGGTCGTACGTCACCTCACTTTGGGAACCCATAAATCACCCCAGTTAAAGTAGCAGTCTGTAAAACTGTGTCCAAAAGTGGTACTGCAGCCTCTCCCACTCTCCCTGACTCAGGTTGCCAGATATGCAGACGAATCCAGCTGGGACCATAACAGCTGAATAGACAAGAGTTTTGTCAACAACAAATCTATAACCAACACCTTTTTCACAAAGATAGAAATCCTGGTTTTATTCCTTGTTTTGTTGTTAATGATTTGAGAATCATAACGACGAGACCTTTTTTAGTTCTGTGCCACATGGTACTTTACCAGTGAGATTAGCTCCACATGGTACTTTACCAGTGAGATTAGCTCCACACGGTGAGTTCTGGCGCCCGGATCACAGACTTTCTGATTGGTGAAACGGTGGAGGGGGGCGACCAGTTTGGAAAAGTGCATGGTCCCTTTAATGATGACAGATTAGGGCCCTTTAATGATGACAGATTAGGGCCCTTTAATGATGACAGATTAGGGCCCTTTAATGATGACAGATTAGGGCCCTTTAATGATGACAGATTAGGGCCCTTTAATGATGACAGATTAGGGCCCTTTAATGATGACAGTTTAGGGCCCTTTAATGATGACAGATTAGGGCCCTTTAATGATGACAGATTAGGGCCCTTTAATGATGACAGATTAGGGCCCTTTAATGATGACAGATTAGGGCCCTTTAATGATGACAGATAAGGGCCCTTTAATGATGACAGATTAGGGCCCTTTAATGAGGACAGATTAGGGCCCTTTAATGATGACAGATTAGGGCCCTTTAATGATGACAGATTAGGGCCCTTTAATGATGACAGATAAGGGCCCTTTAATGATAACAGATTAGGGCCCTTTAATGAGGACAGATTAGGGCCCTTTAATGATGACAGATTAGGGCCCTTTAATGATGACAGATTAGGGCCCTTTAATGATGACAGATTAGGGCCCTTTAATGATGACAGATTAGGGCCCTTTAATGATGACAGATTAGGGCCCTTTAATGATGACAGATTAGGGCCCTTTAATGGTGACAGATTAAGGCCCTTTAATGATGACAGATTAGGGCCCTTTAATGATGACAGATAAGGGCCCTTTAATGAGGACAGATTAGGGCCCTTTAATGATGACAGATTAGGGCCCTTTAATGATGACAGATTAGGGCCCTTTAATGAGGACAGATTAGGGCCCTTTAATGATGACAGATTAGGGCCCTTTAATGATGACAGATTAGGGCCCTTTAATGATGACAAATTAGGGCCCTTTAATTATGACAGATTTGGGCCCTTTAATGATGACAAATTAGGGCCCTTTAATGATGACAGATTAGGGCCCTTTAATGAAGACAGATTAGGGCCCTTTAATGAAGACAGATTAGGGCCCTTTAATGAAGACAGATTAGGGCCCTTTAATGATGGCCTGACATATTTCTACATGTTGAAATCAGTTTGAAGCATGTAGAGTATCGATGACGACCTCTAAAGTAACTGTACTGTAGTAATACTGTAGTAATACTGTAGTAATACTGCAGTACTCACAGTGCACGTCGACCAGGATGCTGACGTTGGTGCTGCCCACGGCGTTGAAGACCTGACAGGACACGGGCTCCGTGAAGAAGGAGTGGTCTGCGGTGGTCATGAACACGCTCTCCCGGGCCCCCTCCAGCAGCACGCCCCCTTTGGCCCACCTGGGAATTACACCAGCACACAATCTTTATGAAGCCAGAGAGACCAGAGAGAGACCAGAGAGAGACCAGAGAGAGAGACCAGAGAGAGACCAGAGAGAGACCAGAGAGAGAGACCAGAGAGACCAGAGGGACCAGAGAGACCAGAGAGAGACCAGAGAGAGACCAGAGAGAGAGACCAGAGAGAGACCAGAGAGAGACCAGAGAGAGACCAGAGAGAGAGACCAGAGAGAGACCAGAGAGACCAGAGAGAGACCAGAGAGAGACCAGAGATAGACCAGAGGGAGACCAGAGAGAGACCAGAGAGAGACCAGAGAGAGACCAGAGAGAGAGACCAGAGAGAGACCAGAGAGAGACCAGAGGGAGACCAGAGAGAGACCAGAGAGACCAGAAAGAGACCAGAGAGAGACCAGAGAGACCAGAGAGAGACCAGAGAGAGACCAGAGAGAGACCAGAGAGAGACCAGAGAGAGACCAGAGAGAGACCAGAGAGACCAGAGAGAGAGACCAGAGAGGGACCAGAGAGAGAGCAGAGAGAGACCAGAGAGACCAGAGAGAGACCAGAGAGAGACCAGAGAGAGACCAGAGAGACCAGAGGGACCAGAGAGAGAGCAGAGAGAGACCAGAGAGACCAGAGAGAGACCAGAGAGAGACCAGAGAGAGACCAGAGAGAGACCGTACAGTCCCAGTCTTTAAGCTCTTGGTCCCGGTCCAGAGGTGACATTAAAACCTCCTGGTGTCTTCCAGGGCCTGTTTTATTATCCTTCTGTAGCATCACTCTTCAGCCTCTGCCTCCGCGCTCTGAGGGGAGTGTTTTGACGAGGGGTTAACGCCGGCCGTGCCAAAAACACGCACAGAAATCGCCGCCACGTCCAGCTCGGCGTCTGTTAAACGACATTTTAATGGCGGCAGGACGGGCAGCGGGCCTAAGCACCTGGCAGCCGTCCCGCTCGGGCCTAAAGCTGCATCATCGCACACAAATCAGCTGTAATTGTGTCTCGGTTCAATACTGTCAGCGATTGTGGTCTGTTAGCGCAAATTAGCATCGCGCGGATCTGCGGGGGGCGGGGCCAGAGCATCCGCGGCTAACGGGAGAAGCTAATGGACTGGTAAAGGAGCAGAGGCAAAGTCATTTCAGAGACTGGACCATGGCTGTGTGTGTGTGTGTGTGTGTGTGTGTGTGTGTCTGTGTGTGTGTGTGTAGGTGTGTGTGTGTGTGTGTGTGTGTGTGTGTGTGTGTGTGTGTGTGTGTGTCTGTGTGTGTGTGTGTGGTGTGTGTGTGTGTGTGTGTGTGTGTGTGTGTGTGTGTGTGTGTGTGTGTGTGTGTGTGTGTGTGTGTATGTGTGTGTGTGTGTAGCTGAAGCCCATGATGTGTGTGTGTGTGTACCTGAAGCCCATGATGTATGTGTGTGTGTGTGTGTACCTGAAGCCCATGATGTGTGTGTGTGTGTGTGTGTGTGTACCTGAAGCCCATGATGTGTGTGTGTGTGTGTGTGTGTGTACCTGAAGCCCATGATGTGTGTGTGTGTGTGTGTGTGTGTACCTGAAGCCCATGATGTGTGTGTGTGTGTGTGTGTGTGTGTACCTGAAGCCCATGATGTGTGTGTGTGTGTGTGTGTGTGTGTGTGTGTGTGTGTGTGTGTGTGTGTACCTGAAGCCCATGATGTGTGTGTGTGTGTGTGTGTACCTGAAGCCCATGATGTGTGTGTGTGTGTGTGTAGCTGAAGCCCATGATGTGTGTGTGTGTGTGTGTGTACCTGAAGCCCATGATGTGTGTGTGTGTGTGTGTGTGTGTGTGTGTGTGTATGTGTGTGTGTGTGTAGCTGAAGCCCATGATGTGTGTGTGTGTGTGTGTAGCTGAAGCCCATGATGTGTGTGTGTGTGTGTGTGTGTGTGTGTGTGTGTGTATGTGTGTGTGTGTGTAGCTGAAGCCCATGATGTGTGTGTGTGTGTGTAGCTGAAGCCCATGATGTGTGTGTGTGTGTGTGTGTGTGTGTAGCTGAAGCCCATGATGTGTGTGTGTGTGTAGCTGAAGCCCATGATGTGTGTGTGTGTGTGTGTGTAGCTGAAGCCCATGATGTGTGTGTGTGTGTGTGTGTGTGTGTGTGTGTGTGTAAGTGTGTGTGTGTAGCTGAAGCCCATGATGTGTGTGTGTGTGTGTGTGTGTGTGTAGCTGAAGCCCATGATGTGTGTGTGTGTGTACCTGAAGCCCATGATGTGTGCGTCTGTGTGTGTGTGTGTGTGTGTATCTGAAGCCCATGATGTGTGTGTGTGTGTGTCTGTGTGCGTCTGTGTGTGTGTGTGTGTGTGTGTGTGTGTGTGTATGTGTGTGTGTGTGTGTGTGTGTGTGTGCGTCTGTGTGTGTGTGTGTGTGTGTGTACCTGAAGCCCATGATGTGTGCGTCTGTGTGTGTGTGTGTGTACCTGAAGCCCATGATGTGTGCGTCTGTGTGTGTGTGTGTGTGTGTGTATCTGAAGCCCATGATGTGTGTGTGTGTGTGTCTGTGTGCGTCTGTGTGTGTGTGTGTATGTGTGTGTGTATGTGTGTGTGTGTGTGTGTGTGTGTGTGTGTGCGTCTGTGTGTGTGTGTGTGTGTATCTGAAGCCCATGATGTGTGTGTGTTTGTGTCTGTGTGCGTCTGTGTGTGTGTGTGTATGTGTGTGTGTAAGTGTGTGTGTGTGTGTGTGTGTGTGTGTGTGTGTGTGTCTGTGTGTGTGTGTGTGTGTGTGTGTACCTGAAGCCCATGATGTGTGTGTGTGTGTGTGTGTGTGTGTGTGTGTGTACCTGAAGCCCATGATGTGTGTGTGTGTGTGTACCTGAAGCCCATGATGTGTGTGTGTGTGTGTGTGCGTCTGTGTGTGTGTGTGTGTGTGTATGTGTGTGTGTGTACCTGAAGCCCATGATGTGTGTGTGTGTGTGTGTGTGTGTGTGTGTGTGTGTGTGTACCTGAAGCCCATGATGTGTGTGTGTGTGTGTGTGTGTGTGTGTACCTGAAGCCCATGATGTGTGTGTGTGTGTGTGTGTGTGTGTGTACCTGAAGCCCATGATGTGTGTGTGTGTGTGTGTGTACCTGAAGCCCATGATGTGTGTGTGTGTGTGTGTGTGTGTGTGTGTATGTGTGTGTGTGTGTAGCTGAAGCCCATGATGTGTGTGTGTGTGTGTAGCTGAAGCCCATGATGTGTGTGTGTGTGTGTGTGTGTGTAGCTGAAGCCCATGATGTGTGTGTGTGTGTAGCTGAAGCCCATGATGTGTGTGTGTGTGTGTGTAGCTGAAGCCCATGATGTGTGTGTGTGTGTGTGTGTGTGTGTGTGTGTGTGTGTGTGTGTGTGTGTGTGTGTAAGTGTGTGTGTGTAGCTGAAGCCCATGATGTGTGTGTGTGTGTACCTGAAGCCCATGATGTGTGTGTGTGTGTGTCTGTGTGCGTCTGTGTGTGTGTGTGTGTGTGTATGTGTGTGTGTATGTGTGTGTGTGTGTGTGTGTGTGTGTGTGTGCGTCTGTGTGTGTGTGTGTGTGTACCTGAAGCCCATGATGTGTGCGTCTGTGTGTGTGTGTGTGTACCTGAAGCCCATGATGTGTGCGTCTGTGTGTGTGTGTGTGTGTGTGTATCTGAAGCCCATGATGTGTGTGTGTGTGTGTCTGTGTGCGTCTGTGTGTGTGTGTGTATGTGTGTGTGTATGTGTGTGTGTGTGTGTGTGTGTGTGTGTGTGTGTGCGTCTGTGTGTGTGTGTGTGGTGTATCTGAAGCCCATGATGTGTGTGTGTGTGTGTGTCTGTGTGCGTCTGTGTGTGTGTGTGTGTGTGTGTGTGTGTGTGTGTGTGTGTGTGTGTGCGTTGTGTGTGTGTGTGTGTGTGTGTGTGTACCTGAAGCCCATGGTGTGTGTGTGTGTGTGTGTGTGTGTGTGTGTGTGTACCTGAAGCCCATGATGATGTGTGTGTGTGTGTGTACCTGAAGCCCATGATGTGTGTGTGTGTGTGTGTGTGTGTCTGTGTGTGTGTGTGTGTGTGTGTGTGTGTGTGTACCTGAAGCCCATGATGTGTGTGTGTGTGTGTGTGTGTGTGTGTGTGTGTGTGTGTACCTGAAGCCCATGATGTGTGTGTGTGTGTGTGTACCTGAAGCCCATGATGTGTGTGTGTGTGTGTGTGTGTGTGTGTGTGTGTGTACCTGAAGCCCATGATGTGTGTGTGTGTGTGTGTGTACCTGAAGCCCATGATGTGTGTGTGTGTGTGTGTGTGTGTGTGTGTGTGTGTGTGTGTGTGTACCTGAAGCCCATGATGTGTGTGTGTGTGTGTGTGTACCTGAAGCCCATGATGTGTGTGTGTGTGTGTGTGTGTGTGTGTGTGTGTACCTGAAGCCCATGATGGGGGGGTTGGCGGTGGCCTGGCAGGTGAACGTGACCCTCTCTCCTTCCATCACTGATCGCGGCTCGATTGACAGCGTCACAGTGGGCGGGTCTACAACAGAGACAGGAAGTGCTTACTCCGCTGCGACGACTGAGAGACGGGTCCAAACAACACGCCCACCTTTCCCACTGTCGTCTCGGGTTCACAGGACGTTTCACCACATCTGAAGTTTGCAAACACCTCTGATCTCTAAAGTATTTGATGAATTTGATCTCTAATCTTAGAAAGCAGGTTAAATAACTCAGATACAGAACTCACATGTGGCATTTTACACACACGCCTGTTTGTAAAAAAATAAATAATAATAAATAGACAAAAGCTTTCCCCAGAACGACCCATTTTCCTGGTCATCAGAACAGACGCACAAATCCAGATCCAATTATCGGTCTCTCTCATTATCGTCGTTAAAAAGGGTAAAAAGCAAATGCAGCAGTGACCTCTGACCCCTGAGGCCTGAGCTCCTGGACCTCAGTCTCCCCTCTGACCTATTGATGTCACCTCCCTCCATCTGGTCTCCTCTGGTCGTTACTGAGGCTGTAAAGCTCTCATGGTACCGACGGATGGACTATGTGCGTCATCGGTACTCCCGAGTCCAGGCAAAGACCTCGTCCAAGAGCCCTGTAGACTGTAGACGCAGGACTGAGGGGGTAGACCCAGGACTGAGGCTGTAGACCCAGGACTGAGGCTGTAGACCCAGGACTGAGGCTGTAGACCCAGGACTGAGGCTGTAGACCCAGGACTGAGGCTGTAGATCCAGGACTGAGGCTGTAGACCCAGGACTGAGGCTGCAGATCCAGGACTGAGGCTGTAGACCCAGGACTGAGGCTGTAGACCCAGGACTGAGGCTGTAGACCCAGGACTGAGGCTGTAGACCCAGGACTGAGACTGTAGACCGAGGCTGTAGACCCAGGACTGAGGCTGTAGACCCAGGACTGAGGCTGTAGACCCAGGACTGAAGTTATAGACCCAGGACTGAGACTGTAGACCCAGGACTGAGACTGTAGACCCAGGACTGAGACTGTAGATCCAGGACTGAGGCTGTAGACCCAGGACCGAGGCTGTAGACCCAGGACTGAGGCTGTAGACCCAGGACTGAGGCTGTAGATCCAGGACTGAGGCTGTAGATCCAGGACTGAGGCTGTAGACCCAGGACTGAGGTTGTAGACCCAGGACTGAGATTGTAGACCCAGGACTGAGGCTGTAGATCCAGGACTGAGGCTGTAGACCCAGGACTGAGGCTGTAGACCCAGGACTGAGGCTGTAGACCCAGGACTGAGGCTGTAGACCCAGGACTGAAGTTATAGACCCAGGACTGAGACTGTAGACCCAGGACTGAGACTGTAGACCCAGGACTGAGACTGTAGATCCAGGACTGAGGCTGTAGACCCAGGACCGAGGCTGTAGACCCAGGACTGAGGCTGTAGACCCAGGACTGAGGCTGTAGATCCAGGACTGAGGCTGTAGATCCAGGACTGAGGCTGTAGACCCAGGACTGAGGCTGTAGACCCAGGACTGAGACTGTAGACCCAGGACTGAGGCTGTAGATCCAGGACTGAGGCTGTAGACCCAGGACTGAGACTGTAGACCCAGGACTGAGGCTGTAGACCCAGGACTGAGGCTGTAGACCCAGGACTGAGGCTGTAGACCCAGGACTGAGACTGTAGACCCAGGACTGAGACTGTAGACCCAGGACTGAGGCTGTAGACCCAGGACTGAGGCTGTAGACCCAGGACTGAGACTGTAGACCCAGGACTGAGGCTGTAGATCCAGGACTGAGGCTGTAGACCCAGGACTGAGGCTGTAGACCCAGGACTGAGACTGTAGACCCAGGACTGAGACTGTAGACCCAGGACTGAGGCTGTAGATCCAGGACTGAGGCTGTAGACCCAGGACTGAGGCTGTAGACCCAGGACTGAGGCTGTAGACCCAGGACTGTAGACCCAGGACTGAGGCTGAAGACCCAGTTCACAAAAAGTTAAATTCTAGGATATTTATGAACTAATTTGACCACAGTGATTCAGGACCAGAGGATTTTAAAACATTGAGAATAACTTAATCCCAGCGATCAATAATCCTGATCTTCTGGACTTAGTTTCAGAGTCTGACGCTGGACTCACGGTGCACGTTGAGCATGACGGAGGTCCTCTTCCCCATCGGGACGGCAGGGTTGGAGGCAATGCAGGTGAAGGTCCTCCCACTGTCGGTGTCTGCAGGGTTTATGGTCAGGTAACTGCGGGTCGTCACTCGCTTTCTGTCCGGGAGAACCTCCTGAGAAACCAGACCAGACCAGACCAGAGAGAGACCAGAGAGAGACCAGAGAGAGACCAGAGACAGACCAGAGAGAGACCAGAGAGAGACCAGAGAGAGACCAGAGACAGACCAGAGAGAGACCAGAGACAGACCAGAGAAAGACCAGAGAGAGACCAGAGAGAGACCAGAGACAGACCAGAGAGAGACCAGAGACAGACCAGAGAGAGACCAGAGAGAGACCAGAGAGAGACCAGAGAGAGACCAGAGAAAGACCAGAGAGAGACCAGAGAGAGACCAGAGAGACCAGAGACAGACCAGAGAGAGACCAGAGACAGACCAGAGAGAGACCAGAGAGAGACCAGAGACAGACCAGAGAGAGACCAGAGAGAGACCAGAGAGAGACCAGAGACAGACCAGAGAGAGACCAGAGACAGACCAGAGAGACCAGAGACAGACCAGAGAGAGACCAGAGAAAGACCAGAGAGAGACCAGAGACAGACCAGAGAGAGACCAGAGAGAGACCAGAGACAGACCAGAGAGAGACCAGAGAGAGACCAGAGAGAGACCAGAGACAGACCAGAGAGAGACCAGAGACAGACCAGAGAAAGACCAGAGAGAGACCAGAGACAGACCAGAGAGAGACCAGAGACAGACCAGAGAGAGACCAGAGAGAGACCAGAGAGAGACCAGAGACAGACCAGAGAGAGACCAGAGAGAGACCAGAGAGAGACCAGAGAGAGAATCAGAGTCAGAATAGTTTTTACTGCCATTGGAAGTAACAGGAAGTCACAAACTCGGAAATGGATTTGGTTCAAACGAGTTTTAAGAGTGACAGATTGATCAGACAGAGGTCTGTATGTATACTGAGACAGATGTATGTATACTGAGACAGATGTATGTATACTGAGACAGATGTATGTATACTGAGACAGATGTATGTATACTGAGACAGATGTATGTATACTGAGACAGAGGTATGTATACTGAGACAGATGTATGTATACTGAGACAGATGTATGTATACTGAGACAGAGGTATGTATACTGAGACAGATGTATGTATACTGAGACAGATGTATGTATACTGAGACAGAGGTATGTATACTGAGACAGAGGTATGTATACTGAGACAGAGGTATGTATACTGAGACAGATGTATGTATACTGAGACAGAGGTATGTATACTGAGACAGATGTATGTATACTGAGACAGATGTATGTATACTGAGACAGAGGTATGTATACTGAGACAGAGGTATGTATACTGAGACAGATGTATGTATACTGAGACAGATGTATGTATACTGAGACAGAGGTATGTATACTGAGACAGATGTATGTATACTGAGACAGAGGTATGTATACTGAGACAGAGGTATGTATACTGAGACATCATATGATTTTTTTTTTCTGATTTTCTTCTGTTGGGTCAATAAAGAATCTATCTTTCCGTTTTTTTTCTCTGTGTGTGATAATATGCAGCCTACATGGGGGAGGAGGGGGGAGAGAGGTGGGAGGAGGGGGGAGAGAGGTGGGAGGAGGGTGGGGGGTCATATGAATCAGACTGATGTACGGAGCTGCCACGGCCCAGAATGCATTGGGTTTGTTTGACGAGAGGCCGGCGGTTTGCGAGAAAAACGACTTAATCTATTCTACAAGCTCAGTCTCTTCCACTTTGGTTGTAATTTCTGCCGGAGCAGGTCTGGGGCAGGTCTGGAGCAGGTCTGGGGCAGGTCTGGAGAAGGTCTGGGGCAGGTCTGGGGCCGGTCTGGGGCAGGTCTGGGGCCGGTCTGGGGCAGGTCTGGAGCAGGTCTGGGGCAGGTCTGGAGCAGGTCTGGGGCAGCGGCACGAGACCAAAACTTAATATTTAGTTTTTTGTCGTAAATAATGTTAGGCCAGAGTTTTCCTGGTGTGTTACGGAAGTTCTCTCTGGAAGATTCCATCTGAGTCTGTGCTGAGTCTGTACTGAGTCTGTACTGAGTCTGTACTGAGTCTGTGCTGAGTCTGTACTGAGTCTGAGTCTGTGCTGAGTCTGTACTGAGTCTGTACTGAGTCTGTACCGAGTCTGTACTGAGTCTGTGCTGAGTCTGTACTGAGTCTGAGTCTGTGCTGAGTCTGTACTGAGTCTGTACTGAGTCTGTACCGAGTCTGTGCTGAGTCTGTACTGAGTCTGAGTCTGTGCTGAGTCTGTACTGAGTCTGTACTGAGTCTGTACTGAGTCTGAGTCTGTACTGAGTCTGTACTGAGTCTGTACTGAGTCTGAGTCTGTACTGAGTCTGTACTGAGTCTGTACTGAGTCTGAGTCTGTACTGAGTCTGTACTGAGTCTGTACTGAGTCTGAGTCTGTACTGAGTCTGTACTGAGTCTGTACTGAGTCTGTACTGAGTCTGTGCTGAGTCTGTACTGAGTCTGTACTGAGTCTGTACTGAGTCTGTGCTGAGTCTGTACTGAGTCTGTACTGAGTCTGTACTGAGTCTGTGCTGAGTCTGTACTGAGTCTGTACTGAGTCTGTGCTGAGTCTGTACTGAGTCTGTACTGAGTCTGAGTCTGTGCTGAGTCTGTACTGAGTCTGTACTGAGTCTGTACTGAGTCTGTACTGAGTCTGTACTGAGTCTGAGTCTGTGCTGAGTCTGTACTCAGTCTGTACTGAGTCTGTGCTGAGTCTGTGCTGAGTCTGTACTGAGTCTGTACTGAGTCTGTACTGAGTCTGTACTGAGTCTGTGCTGAGTCTGTACTGAGTCTGTACTGAGTCTGTACTGAGTCTGTACTGAGTCTGAGTCTGTGCTGAGTCTGTACTCAGTCTGTACTGAGTCTGTGCTGAGTCTGTGCTGAGTCTGTACTGAGTCTGTACTGAGTCTGTGCTGAGTCTGTGCTGAGTCTGTGCTGAGTCTGTACTGAGTCTGTACTGAGTCTGTACTGAGTCTGTACTGAGTCTGAGTCTGTGCTGAGTCTGTCTGAGTCTGTACTGAGTCTGTACTGAGTCTGTACTGAGTCTGTACTGAGTCTGACTGAGCTGAGTCTGTGCTGAGTCTGTACTCAGTCTGTACTGAGTCTGTGCTGAGTCTGTACTGAGTCTGTACTGAGTCTGTACTGAGTCTGTGCTGAGTCTGTACTGAGTCTGTACTGAGTCTGTACTGAGTCTGTACTGAGTCTGTGCTGAGTCTGTACTGAGTCTGTACTGAGTCTGTACTGAGTCTGTACTGAGTCTGTACTGAGTCTGTACTGAGTCTGAGTCTGTGCTGAGTCTGTACTGAGTCTGTACTGAGTCTGTACTGAGTCTGTACTGAGTCTGAGTCTGTGCTGAGTCTGTACTCAGTCTGTACTGAGTCTGTGCTGAGTCTGTGCTGAGTCTGTACTGAGTCTGTACTGAGTCTGTACTGAGTCTGTACTGAGTCTGTGCTGAGTCTGTACTGAGTCTGTACTGAGTCTGTACTGAGTCTGTACTGAGTCTGTGCTGAGTCTGTACTGAGTCTGTACTGAGTCTGTACTGAGTCTGTACTACTGAGTCTGTACTGAGTCTGTACTGAGTCTGTACTGAGTCTGTGCTGAGTCTGTGCTGAGTCTGTACTGAGTCTGTACTGAGTCTGTACTGAGTCTGAGTCTGTGCTGAGTCTGTACTCAGTCTGTACTGAGTCTGTGCTGAGTCTGTACTGAGTCTGTACTGAGTCTGTACTGAGTCTGTACTGAGTCTGTACTGAGTCTGAGTCTGTACTGAGTCTGTGCTGAGTCTGTGCTGAGTCTGAGTCTGTGCTGAGTCTGTGCTGAGTCTGAGTCTGTGCTGAGTCTGTGCTGAGTCTGTACTGAGTCTGAGTCTGTGCTGAGTCTGTGCTGAGTCTGTACTGAGTCTGAGTCTGTGCTGAGTCTGTGCTGAGTCTGTACTGAGTCTGTGCTGAGTCTGTACTGAGTCTGAGTCTGTGCTGAGTCTGTGCTGAGTCTGTGCTGAGTCTGTGCTGAGTCTGTACTGAGTCTGTACTGAGTCTGTACTGAGTCTGTGCTGAGTCTGAGTCTGTGCTGAGTCTGTGCTGAGTCTGTACTGAGTCTGTGCTGAGTCTGTACTGAGTCTGAGTCTGTACTGAGTCTGTGCTGAGTCTGTGCTGAGTCTGTGCTGAGTCTGTACTGAGTCTGTGCTGAGTCTGTGCTGAGTCTGAGTCTGTGCTGAGTCTGTGCTGAGTCTGTGCTGAGTCTGTACTGAGTCTGTACTGAGTCTGTGCTGAGTCTGTGCTGAGTCTGTGCTGAGTCTGTACTGAGTCTGTACTGAGTCTGTACTGAGTCTGTACTGAGTCTGAGTCTGTGCTGAGTCTGTACTGAGTCTGTACTGAGTCTGTACTGAGTCTGTACTGAGTCTGTACTGAGTCTGAGTCTGTGCTGAGTCTGTACTCAGTCTGTACTGAGTCTGTGCTGAGTCTGTGCTGAGTCTGTACTGAGTCTGTACTGAGTCTGTACTGAGTCTGTACTGAGTCTGTGCTGAGTCTGTACTGAGTCTGTACTGAGTCTGTACTGAGTCTGTACTGAGTCTGTGCTGAGTCTGTACTGAGTCTGTACTGAGTCTGTACTGAGTCTGTACTGAGTCTGTACTGAGTCTGTACTGAGTCTGTACTGAGTCTGTGCTGAGTCTGTACTGAGTCTGTACTGAGTCTGTACTGAGTCTGAGTCTGTGCTGAGTCTGTACTCAGTCTGTACTGAGTCTGTGCTGAGTCTGTGCTGAGTCTGTACTGAGTCTGTACTGAGTCTGTACTGAGTCTGTACTGAGTCTGTACTGAGTCTGAGTCTGTACTGAGTCTGTGCTGAGTCTGTACTGAGTCTGTGCTGAGTCTGTGCTGAGTCTGAGTCTGTGCTGAGTCTGTGCTGAGTCTGAGTCTGTGCTGAGTCTGTGCTGAGTCTGTACTGAGTCTGAGTCTGTGCTGAGTCTGTGCTGAGTCTGTACTGAGTCTGAGTCTGTGCTGAGTCTGTGCTGAGTCTGTACTGAGTCTGTGCTGAGTCTGTACTGAGTCTGAGTCTGTGCTGAGTCTGTGCTGAGTCTGTGCTGAGTCTGTGCTGAGTCTGTACTGAGTCTGTACTGAGTCTGTACTGAGTCTGTCTGCTGAGTCTGAGTCTGTGCTGAGTCTGTGCTGAGTCTGTACTGAGTCTGTGCTGAGTCTGTACTGAGTCTGAGTCTGTACTGAGTCTGTGCTGAGTCTGTGCTGAGTCTGTGCTGAGTCTGTACTGAGTCTGTGCTGAGTCTGTGCTGAGTCTGAGTCTGTGCTGAGTCTGTGCTGAGTCTGTGCTGAGTCTGTACTGAGTCTGTACTGAGTCTGTGCTGAGTCTGTGCTGAGTCTGTGCTGAGTCTGTACTGAGTCTGTACTGAGTCTGTACTGAGTCTGTACTGAGTCTGAGTCTGTGCTGAGTCTGTACTGAGTCTGTACTGAGTCTGTACTGAGTCTGTACTGAGTCTGTACTGAGTCTGAGTCTGTGCTGAGTCTGTACTCAGTCTGTACTGAGTCTGTGCTGAGTCTGTGCTGAGTCTGTACTGAGTCTGTACTGAGTCTGTACTGAGTCTGTGCTGAGTCTGTACTGAGTCTGTACTGAGTCTGTACTGAGTCTGTACTGAGTCTGTGCTGAGTCTGTACTGAGTCTGTACTGAGTCTGTACTGAGTCTGTACTGAGTCTGTACTGAGTCTGTACTGAGTCTGAGTCTGTGCTGAGTCTGTACTGAGTCTGTACTGAGTCTGTACTGAGTCTGTACTGAGTCTGAGTCTGTGCTGAGTCTGTACTCAGTCTGTACTGAGTCTGTGCTGAGTCTGTGCTGAGTCTGTACTGAGTCTGTACTGAGTCTGTACTGAGTCTGTGCTGAGTCTGTACTGAGTCTGTACTGAGTCTGTACTGAGTCTGTACTGAGTCTGTGCTGAGTCTGTACTGAGTCTGTACTGAGTCTGTACTGAGTCTGTACTGAGACTGTACTGAGTCTGTACTGAGTCTGTGCTGAGTCTGTGCTGAGTCTGTACTGAGTCTGTACTGAGTCTGTACTGAGTCTGAGTCTGTGCTGAGTCTGTACTCAGTCTGTACCGAGTCTGTGCTGAGTCTGTGCTGAGTCTGTACTGAGTCTGTACTGAGTCTGTACTGAGTCTGTACTGAGTCTGTACTGAGTCTGAGTCTGTACTGAGTCTGTGCTGAGTCTGTACTGAGTCTGTACTGAGTCTGTGCTGAGTCTGTGCTGAGTCTGAGTCTGTGCTGAGTCTGTGCTGAGTCTGAGTCTGTGCTGAGTCTGTGCTGAGTCTGTACTGAGTCTGTGCTGAGTCTGTGCTGAGTCTGTACTGAGTCTGAGTCTGTGCTGAGTCTGTGCTGAGTCTGTACTGAGTCTGTGCTGAGTCTGTACTGAGTCTGAGTCTGTGCTGAGTCTGTGCTGAGTCTGTGCTGAGTCTGTGCTGAGTCTGTACTGAGTCTGTACTGAGTCTGTACTGAGTCTGTGCTGAGTCTGTGCTGAGTCTGTACTGAGTCTGTGCTGAGTCTGTGCTGAGTCTGAGTCTGTGCTGAGTCTGTGCTGAGTCTGTGCTGAGTCTGTGCTGAGTCTGTGCTGAGTCTGTGCTGAGTCTGTGCTGAGTCTGTACTGAGTCTGTGCTGAGTCTGTACTGAGTCTGTACTGAGTCTGTGCTGAGTCTGCTTTCAATGAGCCAGTTAGCATTGTCCATCTGTATGCAGGCTATGGTGTGTGTGTATGTGTGTGTGTGTGTGTGTATGTGTGGGTGTGCATAAGTGTGTGGGTCTGTGTATATGTATATTGTAAATGTCTGCAGTGTGAGTGTGAGTTTATCTTATCTGATCTTATGTGTGTGTGTATCCGTCTGCGTGTGTGTGTGTCTATGTGTGTGTGTCTATATGACTATACAGTATATGTGTGAATGTGTATGTATGTGTACAGTATGTATGTGTATTTGTGTGCGTGTGTGTGTGTGTATGTACAGTATATGTGTGAAAATGTGTATGTGTGTGTGAGTGAGTGTGTGTGTTTGTGCGTGAGTGTGTGTGTGTGTGTGTGTGTGTGTGTGTGTGTGTGTGTGTGTGTGTGCGACCCTGAAGCACTGGGAAGTGTGAGTCCGCACCCAAAGGTCACTGATGCACGTGTCCAGGTTTCATCTTTAATAGTTTGAGTTCATCTGAAGCAGAAGAAGCCGATGGCAACGTGTGTTTGTGTGTGTGTTTGTGTGTGTGCGCCTTCCAGTTTATTTATGTTGTTTACAGACACACTTTTTTTTTTTTTTTAAACACTAATTTTGTTTTGGATAAAGATAGTTCTGTTGGTTCAGAATCAAGAAGGTTTGTCTGGATGTAAACAGGGATCAAAGGTTTAAAGGAGCATGTTCTACTTCCAGGTGGATCATCAAGACTATTGGTCCTCCCAGCTGTCAATCAATCTGCTGATACGTGCTCGTCCAATCAGAACAGAGAGTTTGGTTCAAAAAGTGGAGAGGGCCTTTGAGGGTCAGGGTTTTAATAATGCATCAGTTTTATACAGTCTCAAAGTCTCTTCACATTATTCTTTCTCTCCAAACACGGTGGACACTGACGGAAGCGAGGCCCCTCCCACCACCAACCATACACACACACACACCAGACTCATTCTAATGTGGGGGAAGTGTCTTGCCTAAGGACACAACCACAGTTTGGCACTTTACAGCCGCAGCCGCCCCACTGTGGCACCTGCTGTTCCCAGAGGTCTCCCATCACAGCACTAACCAGGCCCTGACCTGCTGAGCTTCAGAGATCTCCCATCACAGCACTAACCAGGCCCTGCCCTGCTTAGCTTCAGAGGTCTCCCATCACAGCACTAACCAGGCCGAAACATTCTTTTTAAGTCGGGGAAAAGAGGAACAAGTCCACTTTTGTGATTCTGAAGACTTAATATGTTTTACCAGGACATTTACACATTCACAGCGTCAACACAAACACACAGAGACACGCACACACACACGCACACACACACACACACCCTTACACACACACACCCACACACCCACACACCCTGACTCACCGTGGCCTGGTGGGCCCCGTCCACAGGGGCCCCGTCCTTGGTCCACTGTATGTGTGCTGCAGGTTTGGCTCCTCGTGTGACGCAGCTGAGGTTGTACTGAGTCCCAGCCATCAGCAGCAGCTCAGGGGCGCCCTCTAGCTGTGGCTCCTCTGGAGGAACTACACACACACATTATTATACACACACACACACACACACACACACATTATTATACACACACACACACACACACTCGGGTCACTGAGCAGGTTAAGCATGAGTCACTAAAGTGCAGTGACAGGACGGAGCCAAACGATGTCAGTTTCACCATAGACCTGTTTCCACCAGAACCACTCATAATGTCATGGCACACATCAGCCCTGTTTGGCCCAGCTCTACTCTACTTGGCCCTACTCTACTCTACTTGGCCCTACTCTATTCTACTTGGCCCTGCTCTACTCTACTTGGTCCTACTCTACTCTACTTGGCCCTACTCTACTCTACTCTACTTGGCCCTACTCTACTCTACTTGGCCCTACTCTACTCTACTTTACTTGGCCCTGCTCTACTCTACTTGGCCCTACTCTACTCTACTCTACTCTACTTGGCCCTACTCTACTCTACTTTGCCCTACTCTACTCTACTCTACTTGGCCCTGCTCTACTCTACTCTACTCTACTCTACTTGGCCCTACTCTACTCTACTTGGCCCTACTCTACTCTACTTTACTTGGCCCTGCTCTACTCTACTTGGCCCTACTCTACTCTACTCTACTCTACTTGGCCCTACTCTACTCTACTTTACTTGGCCCTACTCTACTCTACTTAGCCCTACTCTACTCTACTTGGCCCTGCTCTACTCTACTTGGCCCTGCTCTACTCTACTCTACTCTACTCTACTCTACTCTACTTGGCCCTACTCTACTCTACTTTACTTGGCCCTACTCTACTCTACTTGGCCCTGCTCTACTCTACTCTACTCTACTCTACTTGGCCCTGCTCTACTCTACTATACTCTACTCTACTTCGCCCTGCTCTACTCTACTCTACTCTACTCTACTCTACTCTACTCTACTTGGCCCTACTCTACTCTACTTTACTTGGCCCTACTCTACTCTACTTAGCCCTACTCTACTCTACTTGGCCCGGTGTAACACTGGTGTCAAAAGCCCACCTGTTTGACTTGGCATATGCTCTTGGGCCATTGTTACTCTTTGGTTGCTGAGCGAGTGGTCATGTGACCGCAGCCACCCAATCAGTGTTGTTTATATGCGTGAACCTGGAAGCGGCGCAGACGCGAGGGGAAGCCGTGTTTGTTTGCTGCAGAGAGCCGATCACCAGCGCCGGATCGTTGTCCGATTGAACCTTGCGTGTTTTAGAAAGTGGAGTCGGCCACATTTGAATGATGGCGAGCTAAGGAACAGGCTTTTAGCCTAGAGAAACGACTCACCGGGAGATTCCTTCGAGGACCCCACCTACTGCTCTGTCCGGGCTGGTAGGAGGCTCTCGCAGCCACCCCTCACACTCGATTGCACTACTCGCACTTTATTCTACGGCCTTCAACCAATCGTATTCATTCCCTTCCATCCACATCCTTCCTCTGGATTATCTTCAAAACTTTTGGGCCGTATAAACTTTGCCACTACATCTGTGCGAACGAACTGAGCCGTGCTCTCACAATCAAAGGGCCGTGTCCCTATATGAACTGAACTATTTATTCATTCAATCTGTGCGGTTGAATTGTCTTGAACTACTGTTAAATATTGATTTCTATCGTTACACTGTATATAACACCTGGGATTTATTATTGTATATTTGCACTAAATGGCCATTCATTTTAACACTTGTCTACATGTTTTGTCTGTCTTGTCCATACACATTAATGTAAATACAAACCAGCTATCTAAACGCAAATATCCAGTCTCTGCCTCTCTCTCTGCGAGTCGCACCCAGTCTTCTGAGATCTA